>CALNHX010002545.1:0-175452 GCA_940337035.1 Agriotes lineatus | reverse complement strand
TACAACTTAGCAACCTAATTATGTCGACTGAGACATTTATTGTTTTCCAACCTTGCACGTCCACCAGTAATGTTCGATGTTCTATTCGAAAAGACCACACTTCCTGCTTCTATCTTCTACATTTCTGTTTAGGATGTGCTTTTCAAAGTTTATTGTTTTTACCACTATGTCCAGAATTGCAGTGGCAAATCCTTCAGCAGCCGGTTGAAGATATCCTTCGTAGGTATGTTGTACGGAAGAGGTTATCCGTTGAATCAACTGTAAGTTGTGCAGGATCTCTACTGTGCACCACTTTTTCCTTTCAAATAGATATCTTATCAGATTTGATCTGTGTGTGATCTTCTAGGTCAGAATTGGTTAGGTTTAGCAAAGTGTAGCTACGATCGGTAGCAGCAATTCTGGTTATTTTTTGTTGAGGTTGATTTGTGAAATATTTGAGAATATGAAGTTCTTGCTTCTTACATTGATTAGATATGTTCAATAAATCCCTTCCCCCTCCTGAACGTGGCAATTACAGTAGTTCGGTTGCTGATTTTGAACGAAGAAAAAAAATTAGTAAGCAGACGTCGAGTTAACCTGTCTGGTTCTTACAACTTTAAAGGAATACGTCAGCACTGTGATGACCTTAAAAACGTGTTTGCCGTTGAACTTTGTATTAAGCGGCTTGGTAAGTCTAAATTTATGTTTTTCTGAAAATTTTGCCTTAAGGTCGTCCAGATGACTATAGCTCTTCGAAGAAAAATTCCGTTGTACTTCATAAATCTTCATAACGTCAAATACCGGGTGTCCGTTCTCAAAGTCGAACATAGGCGATTAACATTGTATTGAACGTTTTTGCCGTTCCCTGCTCGCCAATTCAACTTACACCTTACAGGGAAGGTAATGGTATCAATGGAAAGATAAAATTATTACGCATCAAATGATACCAATCATAATATTCAAGGTGCGATTTTTATTTTAAAATACTAATTTAAAACTTGGGAATTTTTAAATATGTCATTCCTTGCTTTTCAAGTTCGATAGCATTTGTCAAAAAAATTGGTAATTAGTTGGTGTAAATCAGGTATTTTCTGTCAACGTCTGTAAAAATTATCTACAGAAAAATGAATTATTTCAATGAAGAACGAGTGAATGCACTAATGTTAATTGCCTATGTTCGACTTTGAGAATGGACACCCGGTACGTGCGGTGTTGCCGGTGTGTTGGTAGAATTTTAATAATATTTTGTTAGAAATCAAGGAATAAATAAAGAACAAATTTCAGTGACCTTTTTTCCATCTACTTCTGTGGTTTTAACAGTTCGCAAATCAATGTCTTGCCAGGAGCGACCCATATTGCCATTCTGGAGTATCCACATCTCGTTCAAAAACACAAATTGATACAATGTTTCTTGTTTCATGTCGGAACAGGACGTTTGGGCGCCGGCGGTTAGGCGCCGGCGATTGGGCGACGGCGTTTCGGCGCTAGGCGTTTGGGCGCCAGGCGTTTGGCCGCCAGGCGTTTGGCCGCCAGGCGTTTGGCCGCCAGGCATTTGGCCGCCAGGCGGTTGGACGCCAGGAGTTTCGGCGACAAAAAAATTTTTAATGACTGAAAGTGAAATGGAATTTTAATGTTTCGGGCCACACTTTTTGAGCCCGACACGGTCCAGTTCAAAATTTCATGTATGTATTATAGTCCAGTAGCAGAGTACAAAAAAAGAAGCCTTGCCCTGCAAAAGGAGTAGCTTCAATTTTTGTATACGTTGTATGTTTACCAGTTCGAGGTCTTCATAAAAATACCACATTTCGAGTTGCCGATCGTGCACCGCAATCTTGAAAAAAGGCAGTCTAAACCAGTTTTTCCACCTTATCTCAGCAGTGCATTCTAGGATGGCAATAGTTATTATTAATATTATAGAAGTCATGATTTTGTTCATTTTTTTTTAAGTGAACTAAATATCCACAGTGCTGCCTTTTGAGCTGATTTCTTCATGATTATTGTTTATGTTTAAACAAAAGTTGTCGAAAAGTATGTCCTCTATATAATTTATAATAGCTATTTTGCTCCTAGAATGCACTGGTAAGGAGAATGTGAAAAAACGGGTTTGAGCACAATTTTGTTAATACGGCGTGGCGGCACGAGCGGCGGCTGAAAAGTTGGAAAACTTGGAATTTCGATTGTAACCCCGATCTCGTAAACATCCAAAAATGGAAACTACCCGACCTTTTGAAAAAAGGAAAAACTACTTTACTACTGGTGTAGTACGTTGGTTAACAAAAAACTGCATGTAAATACAATTTCACATTCAGTCCATTAAGCATTTACCTTAAGTCATTATACTGAGTAATAAGTAAATAATACAAGAAATTAAGTAATGATGAAAAAGGAATTTATTAATAATCAGTATACAAAATCAACAAAACTAAATGTATGACATGTTACAGCTACAAAATAAAAAAGAAAATGAAATGAAGTGTATGTATTTCACTTTCAGTCCATTAAAAAGTTAGGAAAAAGTTATATAGAAATTAATGTAGCGTTTTTGTTTCTATGGCACTCTTAAAAACATTATTATTTTTTTATTATTACTATTATTTCGATAAACTGATTACTAAAACATAAAGTGTTATACACATTTTCGTAATCAGACACAAAATCTATTTTAAAGAAAAGAAAGTCCAATATGGTGTCCATAAGAAAAAAAAGTTGGCTATCGATTTTTCGTTATCTTAAGCACTAGCGCAACTGTAATATTATATTTGAACTCCTTGTTGAAAAGTGCTTCAAAAAAATAAAGACCAAAATTGGAATTTTCAGTTTTTTTCCATATTTGGGAAACTAAAAATGATAGGTTAAATTTCTTTTCAGAATATTAATCAGCACAAAAATACGCAACTTTTTCCCAATTCAATAGATTTCTTATCTCAAGATAACCGAGATTCCCATGCTTAAGCTCAAAAAACGGACACCCCGTATATTCCTTTCTTCCTTTATCAGTTATGCTCTACATACTGCATCATTTTTCCATAAAAAAATACTTCGTAATATTTTGTAGTTTGTTTGAGAAATAAAACGTTATTCTGCAGTCCTATTGTGCGATTTCTTTTTTAAAAAGTCGGCACGTGTCAGAAACTATGCCATTGTTTTTTTATTGTCGGACACACTTAAATATACAGGAAACAGGCACGAACTATTTGTGTCCGAAATTAGGACAGGCACTACTACTAAATAAGTATATTATTAATCTTTTTTTTTGTAAAATTACCTATCTAATAACCCACTAGTAACAACCCACAATTCCGTTAAGCAACTTTTTCTACAGGTGAATATCTACAGCTAGATTGCTTACAACAACATCCGAAATAAGGGACTCTTACAGTAATTTTAAATCTAAAATATTCTGATTACAGTAATCGTCAATCTTCTTAATTGCTTTCTGTGCACACAAGAGCTTTCAAATAATAATGGGTATCTAATGATTCCAATTATCAGAATTTACACATTTCGCTAACTACAGTGATTGGAAACAATAACAAATTATGCCCAAAATTGATTTCTGAATACACCGTAAAAGCTTGCAAATAATAATGGATACCTAATGAATTCAATTATTAGAATTACAAATTTTAGGAGTATTACAATGACAAAAACAAGAATGAACATATTTTGGAGATTACTTGTACAACAATTAAGAAAATACCAATATTGCAAAATTTACTTCAAATATTCGAAAACTTAAAGGATAATCTAAAGTAGCGTTTTGAAAGTTCGATGGTAAAATTTTCTTGCATGTAATAATTCCAGCGCTCAAACGCCGTCGCCCAATCGCCGTCGCCCAACCGCCGTCGCCCAAATGTCGCGTAATCGTTTCATGTGATGATGAAACTCAAAAAAACGTATCCGTTTAAAAAAAGTCGTTCAATTCCATGAGACCTCTTTATGTTTTTGGTATTTAAAACCTATATTTTTTTAGGTCATGAGCAAAGACGCTTGACTGCCGGTAAAAATTTCTTCATTTAGCTTTTCTCATAAATGATAAAGGGTTACACGTTGATCTAACACAAAAATTATTTAAGTATGTAAAAATATATCTACTAATATGTTTAAATATTTTATACTAAAAGCATTTAGGCTTGTTTTTTCGTACATTTCATAAATCGTATTGCGAATAGCAGCCTCGGTGAAGTTATCAACGCAAGTAATAGGTTTAGGATGTGGCCGCACTTATTCGACATCTCTCAAAAATAACTTTAGTTGTCACTTTTGATACCGAATAAAATTTAAAGAAAAATGACAATTGTGCAGCTGCGCTTAGAGCAGCCAACCTCATATTATGTTAATTACACATACAATATGCTTTTAGTCATACACAAAAATATCGTTTTCTTTTCTTATGGTGTTGCTGATTTTTACGTCCTAGCTACATGCAACGAAAGTTTCCTTCTACAGGGAGTTTATTATAACGCGCAATATGTGTAAATGCGTTTATTTTAAAATGCAATATGGAAACGTTACTGAGTATGTAAAAACATAATATATTGTACGGGGGAAGGAATTCTGTTGATCAAATAGTATAAAGACTTCAGTTCACAGCAAGTATGTGGGTTTTTACATGCCCTGTTGTTCTTTCTGATGCTTCTTTTTCAATAAAATTACGGTTCATATATTGCATTTTAAAATAAACGCATTTACACATGACGTGGCGTACCCTTAGAAACCAATAGTAACAATCAAGTCCTTATGGAAACGGGAATGCCACATTGCGCGTTATAATAAATTCACTGTAGTTTCCTTCTGTAGGTACATGATTTGTGCAGCTTCTCAACGTCCTCAACAACATTTCTGCCCTGTATGGTATTGCCCCGCCCTTCCGGATTACTGTTTTTCTTACCCTGAGCCTGCTCTGACCTCATTTCATATTGCACCTGTCATTCTCTGCCAATCGCTGATTTTTAGCCACTGAACTTACAAAGCTAAATATTCGCTTTGTTTCTTTTAATATATACCAGAGTGAAAGCAAAATAAGTTGTTTTATGCTTCTTCTAACGATTTAAATTAAACTCTAAAATATACCGTTACACACAAGCACCTAACACAAGAACGGGGTCTACCAAGTTATAAGCACACGTAATCAAAAAGACGATTCTAGAATCTAGAGGCGAAAGATCGTACTAATAAACTGTTCCCGTGTTACTGAAACTTGCCGTTAACATGATTCCTTTAATAACCCTTGCTTCAATTATGGTGTAAACTGTTAAATGTTTTAAATTTTACCAGAACTTGAAGCAGTCTATTTCTTCAAAGAATACCTGCAATGTAAGATAATGTATAGTTTTAAGCTCTTTTTAGTCGTTTAAGCATTTTTGTTAAGGTAGTAATCATTCCTGAGGCCTAATTTCAACTGTAAAACCTTAATACCTACTAAACACAGTTTTCGCGTAGCTTTTATATATTGTTGGGGATGAAGTATTATCACGCCGCGAATGATGTTATTAAATATTATTATATAATCGTTATACAACTATGTTATTCAGTAGTTAAGTGATCAATCCATAACTACCTGATTACGAAACGTGTTGCTTTGTTAATTGTTATCTATAATGTGAATCACAATTACCTAAGTTTTCTTTATACTTCTTACAAGCGAAGCATTCATTCTGCGTCAAGGTGCCGCAGAGTAAAGACGTAAAAGTAAGTGAGTCTTATAATGTCCTGGTTTTCAACAAATCAAAAGTGGGTTAAAATCTGCGATGCCGAGTGTGGTTTACGTAGTTGACGACTGTAAAAGTAATTCCGTTTGCGAAAATAATAAAAGAATTTTCAAGGGACTTGCATATATTAGAATAAATATGAACTAGGTAAGACCAGTCCATAGTAACGTAGAAACAGGTCTGCAGAAAACAAAGACCACATAGAGGACTTGTAGCACAAAAAGGCTCTCATATTTTATTCGTAGCGTTTCTTTCTAGTCCATACAAGCCATGCACGCATTTTATGCCAAGTTGCCAAATAGTAAAGACATACAAGTGAGTTTTATTTTCTCCTGATTTTCAGCGTTTCAAAGGTGAGTGTTAAAAAACTGAGATTGATAGGATGAACAACGGTGTTCGCGTCTGTCAAAGTGATTCCGATAGCGACAATAATAAAGAAATTCTCAAGAGGTATACATACATTAAAACGAAGAGAAAGTGGGTAAGAAGAGGTCATAGTAACTTAGAAACAGGTCTGCAGAAAACCAAGACCACAGCTTGTAGCACAAAACGTCACTGAAATTGTACTCGTAGCTTTTCTTTATGGTTCTTACAAGCGGAGTATTGTTTCTGCATCAAGGTGCGAAAGAGTAAATACTTAAAAGTAAGTGAGTTCTATTTTGTTCTGGTTTTCAGCATTTCAGAAATGAGATAAACATCAGCAATAGCGAGCGTAATATACATAGTTGACGTCTGTGAAAGTGATACCGAATATGACAACGATAAAGAAATTCTCAAGGGACCTACTTATATTAGAATGAATAGAAACTATGTAAGGCTAAGCCATAATAATGTTCAACCCGGCCTACAGAAGACGAGGACTACATAGAAGAGCTTGTAGTCTAAAACGTCACGGAAATTGTATTCGTAGCTTTTCTTTATGGTTCTTACAAGCGGAACATTCACTCTACATCAAGGTGCGAAAGAGTAAAGACGTTAAAGTAAGTGAGTTCTATTTTGCTCTGGTTTTCAGCATTTCAGAAGTGAGATAAACATCTGCAATGGCGAGCTTAATATACGTCTGTGAAACTGATACCCAACACGACAACGATAAAGAAATTCTCAAAGGACCTACTTATATTAGAATGAATAAAAACTAGGTAAGGCTAAGCCATAATAACATTAAAACAGGTCTACAGAAAGCCAAGACCACATAGAAGAGCTTGTAGCAGAAAGAGTCACGGAAATTGTATTCGTAGCTTTACTTTATGGTTCTTACAAACATTCAAGCATTGATTCTACATCACGGTGCGAAGGAGTAAAGACATAAAAGTAAGTGGGTTCTATATTATTCTTCAGCATATCAGAAGTTAAATAAACATCTCCAATGGAAAGCGTAATATACGTAGTTGATGTCTGTGAAAGTGATACCCAATACGACAACGATAAAAAAATCACAAGGGACCTACTTATATTAGAATGAATAGAAGCTAGGTAAGGCTAAGCCATAATAATGTTGAAACAGGTCTGCAGAAGGCGAAGATCACATAGAAGGGCTTGTAGCCCAAAAAGTCTCGGAAATTGTATTCGTAGCTTTTCTTTATGGTTTCTATAAGCGGAGCATTCATTCTACATCAAGGTGCGAAAGAGTAAAAACGTAAAATTAAGTGAGTTCTATTTTGTTCTGGTTTTCAGCATTTCAGAAGTGAGATAAAAATCTGCAATGGCAAGCGTAATATACGTAGTTGACGTCTGTCAAAGTGATACCCAATACAACAGCTATAAAGAAATTCTCAAAGGACCTACTTATATTAGAATGAATAGAAACTAGGTATGGCAGAGCCATAATAATGTTCAAACAGGTCTGCAGAAGACGAAGGCCAAATAGAAGAGCTTGTAGCCTAAAACATCACGGAAATTGTATTCGTTAGCTTCTCTTTATGGTTCTTACAAGCGGAGCATTCTTTCTACATCAAGGTGCGAAAGAGTAAAGACGTAAAAGTAAGTGAGTTCTATTTTGTTCTTGTTTTTAGCATTTAAGCAGTGAGATAAACAACTACAATGGCGAGCGTAATATACGTAGTTGATGTCTGTGAAAGTGATACTCAATACGACATCGATAAAGAAATTCTAAAAGAACTGACTTACTTAGAATGACTAGAAAATAGGTAAGGCTAAGCTATAGTGACGTTGAAACAGGTCTGCTGAAATCCAAAACCACATAGAAGAGCTTGCAGTACTAAACGTCACAGATATTGTATTCTTAGCTTTTCTTTATGGTTCTTAGAAGCGGAGCATTCATTCTACATCGAGGTGCGAAAGAGTAAAGACGTAAAATTAATGAATACTATTTTGTTCTTGTTTTCAGCATTTCAGAAGTGAGTTAAACATGTCCAATGGCGAGTGTAATATACGTAGTCGATGTTTCTGAAAGTGATACCCAATACGACATCGATAAAGAAGTTCTCAAGAGACCCACTTATATTAGAATGAATAGAAACTAGGTAAGGCTAAGCTATAATTATGTTCAAACAGGTCTGCAGAAGGCGAAGACCACATACAAGGGCTTGTGGCCGAGAACGTCACGGATATTGTATTCGTAGCTTTGCTTTGTGGTTCTTAAAAGCGGACCATTCTTTCTACATCGAGGTGCGAAAGAGTAAAGACTTAAAAGTAGGTGAGTACTATTTTGTTCTTGTGTTCAGTATTTCAGACGTGAGATGAACTACAATGGCTAGCGTAATATACGTAGTAGATGTTTGTGAAAGTGATACTAAAATGACAACGATAAAGAAATTCTCAAGGGACCTACTTATATTAGAATGGAGACAAAATAGGTAAGGCTAAGCCATGCTGAAGTTGCAACAGGTCTGCTGAAAACAAAAATCATATAGAAGAGCTTGTAGTACTAAACGTCACGGATATTGTACTCGTAGCTTTTCTTTATGGTTATTAGAAGCGGAGCTTTCATTCGACATCAAGGTGCGAAAAAGTAAAGACTGAAAATTAAGGGAGTACTATTTTGTTCTTTATTTCAGCATTTCAGAAGTGAGTTAAACATGTACAATAGCAAGCGTAATATACGTAGTTGAAGTTTGTGAGGGTGATGCCCAACACGACAATGATAAAGACATTCTCAAGGGACCTACTTATATTAGAATGAATAGAAAATAAGTAATGCCAAGCCATAGTAACGTTGAAACAAGTCTGCTGAAAGCCAAAACCACATAGAATAGGTTGTAGTACAAAACGTCAAGGAAACTGTTTTCGTAGCTTTTCTTTATGGTTCCTACAAGCGGAGCATTCTTTCTACATCAAGGTGCGATAGAGTAAATACTTAAAAGTAAGTGAGTTCTATTTTGTTCTTGTTTTTAGCATTTCAGAAGTGAGATAAACAACTACAATGGCGAGCCTAATATACGTAGTTGATGTCTGTGAAAGTGATACCCAATACGACCACGATAAAGAAGTTATCAAGGGACCTACTTATATTAGAATGAATAGAAAATAGGTAAGGCTAAGCCATAATAATGTTCAAACAGGTCTGCAGAAGACGAAGACCACATAGAAGAGTTTGTAGCCCAAACCGTCACGGAAATTATATTCGTAGCTTTTCTTTATGGTTCTTACAAGCGGACCATTCATTCTGCATCAAGGTGCGAAAGAGTAAAGACGCAAAAGTAGGTGAGTACTATTTTGTTCTTGTTTTCAGCATTTCAGAAGTGAGTTAAACATCTGCAATGGCGAGCGTAATATACGTAGTTGATGTCTGTGAAAGTGATACCCAATACGACCACGATAAAGAAGTTATCAAGGGACCTACTTATATTAGAATGAATAGAAAATAGGTAAGGCTAAGCCATAATAATGTTCAAACAGGTCTGCAGAAGACGAAGACCACATAGAAGAGTTTGTAGCCCAAACCGTCACGGAAATTATATTCGTAGCTTTTCTTTATGGTTCTTACAAGCGGAGCATTCATTCTGCATCAAGGTGCGAAAAAGTAAAGACGTAAAAGTAAGTGAGTACTATTTTGTTCTTGTTTTCAGCATTTCAGAAGTGAGTTAAACATGTGCAATGGCGAGCGAAATATACGTGGTCGATGTCTGTGAAAGTGATGCCCAATACGAGAACGATAAAGAAGTTCAAGGGACCTACTTATATTAGAATGAATAGAAACTGGCTAAGGCTAAGCCATAATATTGTTCAAACAGGTGTCCAGAAGACGAGGACCACATAGAACAGCTTGTAGCCGAAAACGTCACGGAAATTGTATTCGTTGCTCTTCTTTATGGTTCTTACAAGCGGATCATTCATTCTACATCAAGGTGGGAAACAGTAAAGACGTAAGAGTGAATGCGTTCTACTTTGTTCGTGTTTTCAGCATATCAGAAGTGTGATAAGCATCTGCAATGGCGAGCGTAATATACGTAGTTGATGTCTGTGAAAGTGATACCCAATACGACCACGATAAAGAAGTTTTCAAGGGACCTACTTATATTAGAATGAATAGAAAATAGGTAAGGCTAAGCCATAATAATATTCAAACAGGACTTCAGAAGGCGAAGATCGTATAGAAGGGCTTGTAGCCCAAAATGTCACCAAAGTTGTATTCGTAGCTTCTCTTTATGGTTCTTGCAAGCGCAGCATACATTCTACATCAAGGTGCGAAAGTGTAAAGACGTAAAAGTAAGTGGGTTTTGTTTTGTTCTTGTTTTCAGCACATCAGAAGTTAGATAAACATCTGCAATGACGAGCGTAATATACGTAGCTAATGTCTGTGAAAGTGATACCCAATACGACAACGATAAAGAAATTCTCAAGGGACCTACTTATGTTAGAATGAATAGAAACTAGGTAAGACTAAGCCATAAATATGTTGAATCAGGTCTGCAGAAGGCGAAGACCACATAAAAAGGCGTGTAGCCCAAAACCCAACGGAAATTGTATTCGTAGCTTTTCTTTATGGCTCTTACAAGCGGAGCATTCTTTCTACATCAACGTGCAAAAGTGTAAAAACGTAAAAGTATGTGAGTTCTATTTTGTTCTTGTTTTTAGCATTTCAGAAGTGAGATAAACAACTACAATGGCGAACGTAATATACGTAGTGTCTGTGAACGTGATACCCAATACGGCAACGATAAAGAGATTCTCAAGGGACCTACTTATATTAGAATGAATAGAAACTAGGTAAGGCTAAGCCATAATAATGTTCAAACAGGTCTGCAGAAAACGAAGACCACATAGACGGGCTTGTAGCCCAAACGTAGCGGAAATTGTATTCGTAGCTTTTTTTATGGTTCTTACAAGCGGAGCATTCATTCTACATCAAGTTACGAAAGAGTAAAGGAGTAAAAGCAAGTGAGTTTTATTTTGTTCTTGTTTTTAGCATTTCAGAAGTAAGATAAACATGTGCAACGGCGAGCGTAATATGCATAGTTGACGTCTGTGAAGGTAGTACCCAATACGACAATCATAAAGAAATTCTCAAAGAACCTCCTTATATTAGAATGAATATAAACTAGGTAAGGCTAAGCCATAATAATGTTAAAACAGGTCTGCAGAAGGCGAAGGCCACATAGAAGGACTTGTAGCCCAAAACGTAACGGAAATTGTATTCGTAGATTTTTTTATGGTTCTTACTGGCGGAGCATTCATTCTACACCAAGGTGCGAAAGAGTAAAGACGTAAAAGTAAGTGGGTTCTATTTCGTTCTTGTTTTTAGCATTTCAGAAGTGAGATAAACGACTACAATGGCGAGCGTAATATACGTAGTTGATGTCTGTGAATGTGATAGTCGATACGAAAAAGATAAAGTAATTCTCAAGGGACCTACTTTTATTAGAATGAATAGGAACTAGGTAAGGCTAAGCCATAATAATGTTCAAACAGGTCTGCAGAAGGCCAAGATCACATAGAAGGGCTTGTAGCCCAAAAAGTCACGGAATTTGTATTCGTAGCTTTCCTTTATGGTTTCTACAAGCTGAGCATTCATTCTACATCAAGGTGGGAAAAAGTAAAAACGTAAAAGTAAGTGAGTTCTATTTAGTTCTTGTTTGCAGCATTTCTGAAGTGAGATAAACATCTGCAATGGAAAGCGTAATATACGTAGTTGACGTGTGTTAAGGTGATACCCAATACTACAATGATAAAGAAATTCTCAAGTTAACTACTTATATTAGAATGAATAGAAACTAGGTAAGACTAAGCCATAATAATGTTCAAACAAGTCTGCAGAAGGCGAAGGCCACATAAATAGGACTGTGTAGCCCAAAACTTAACAGAAATTGTATTCGTAGCTTTTTTGTATGGTTCTTACAAGCGGAGCACTCATTCTACATCAAGGTGCTAAACAGTAAAGACGGTAAAGTAAGTGAGTTCTATTTTGTTCTTGTTTTCAGCATATCAGAAGTTAGATAAACATCTGCAATGGCGAGCGTAATATACGAAGTTGATGTCTGTGAAGGTGATACCCAATACGACAACGATAAAGAAATTCTCAAGAGACCTACTTATTTTAGAATGAATAGAAAATAGGTAAGGCTATGCCATAGTGACGCTGAAGCAGGTTTGCGGAGAGCCAAGACCACATAGAAGAGCATGTAGCACTAAACGTCACGGAAATTGTATTCATAGTTTTTCTTTATTACCCTTACAAGGGGAGCATTCATTCTACATCAAGCTGCGAAAGGGTAAAGACGTAAAAGTAAGTGAGTTCTATTTTGTTCTTGTTTTAGCAAATCAGAAGTTCGAAAAACATTTGCAATGGCGAGTGTAATATACATAGTTGATGTCTGTGAAAGTGATACCCAATACGACAACGATAAAGAAATTCTCAAGGGACCTACTTATATTAGAATGGATAGAAACTAGGTAAGGCTAAGCCATAGTAATGTTCAAACAGGTCTGCAGAAGACGAAGGCCACATCGAAGGGCTTGTAGACCAAAACGTCACGGAAATTGTATTCGTAGCTTTTCTTTATGATTCTTACAAGCGGAACATACTTTCTACATCAAGGTGCGAAAGAGTAAAAACGTAAAAGTAAGTGAGTTTTATTTTGTTCTTGTTTTCAGCATTTCAGAAGTGAGATAAACATGTGCAATGGCGAGCGTAATATACGTAGTTGATGTCTGTGAATGTGATAGTCAATACGACAACGATAAAGAAATTCTCAAGGGGCCTACTTAAGGTAAGGAGCCCTATTATGGGGTACATTTTCAAAATACCTAAATCATAAAACTTGTTTGGAATAAAAAAGCATTTGTTTCGACAAGTACACAATTACACTCAGGCATCTAGTAAGTCTGTTTATTGTTTAAAGTAAATTACAGAAATTCTAAACTGAAATAATAGAAAATAAACGAAAACATGCTTTGCCCCATATTAGGCGACCGGGTATCCGAATATGGGGTGCATTACTCCATATTGGGATCTTGGCAAGTTCACGTACAAAATTCACAACAATATATTTTTTTATCCGTTCCCGCACAATCTGTATGGGCTCATTTGCAACATTTAATACATTTAATCCAGTTCTCCCCTGCAGAGTCTTCAGAAAACAAGCCTGTACAATAGAGACACTCAGCGTCATCTTCATTATCCACGTTACCGTCAGAATCAAAGTTCTTTGGCTCCCACTCATCAGAATCATCTTCTGTTGAACTTTCATATTACGGCTTTTATGTTTTTTGCAGCCTGTGACTTTTTGTTATTTTTTGTAATGATTCTTCTAAGTCATTTTTGTAGGGCGAACTTGTTATAATCTGCGCAGATCCAGTCCTAGAACTTTGAGCTTTAGGCTTCAAAATTGGTGGTGGACCAAAATCACCAGGCAAAATAAATTTCTTCTTAGTTATTACCTCCAACCCCTCGTGAGATGATCAGGATAGAATTTCCTGATTTTCAGCTGAGTTCATTATTGATCGTTCTGTTATTTTAGTTGTAGATTCATTCTTAGCTGGTTGAACGTCTGTAACTTTTACTGAAAAATTACCATCATGTTCTATTTCATTGCTTTTCACCGCTAAAAAGTCATGGGCTCTAAACACATTTTTATTACAAAAACCAGGTTTGCGAAACCCATTTGTGGCAATTTCGGCTGTGGCTGTTCGTAGATAGGCCCTACCAAAAATTTCTCCGACTTGGTAGACAGTAACAACCCGATCCAGATTATTACGAAGCCAATTTTCTATTTCTTTTGCGTAGTATGTCTTGAGTGGTCCCATGAAAGAAATATCCAATGGCTGCATTTTGTGAGAACAATTTTTTTTTTTTAGTTTATTGATAACCTTTACAATCTGTCATCTAATGACATTCAGTAAATATTTTTAACTTATAAGTAATTATAAACTAAGCATGTTGAAAATATTCCGTTGAACATTCTCTTATATAAAAAATAACAATTTTGATTTTGTACATAAACAAGTAAGAGTAGCATGAACAGAATTGACAGAACATCATATTTCATATGAAACGGGTGGGCAGATCAGACGGTTTATACCTTTTGAGCCTAGGTTCTTCGTCTTCGCTATCCATAAGGCACTCCGCGAGTATATTTGGGTGAGCACTAAGCCGATCCCGGTAACGAACGCTGCACTTTTGTATTTCTTCGGTAATTGTTGTAATACCTAGGTCCCGACATATTGTCTCATTCGGAACGTACCAAGGGGCATTAACTAAGGATCGCAATACTTTTGATTGGAAGCGTTTTAGTATCTCGATGTTTGATTTGCTTGCTGTACCCCATAGCTGGATTCTGGATTGTGAGAACAATGAGGAGGAATGCACGCAATGGAAACAAAGTTTTTGCGAGCCATGTTTATCACATCTAGATTCCTAGTATGGGAATAATGACCGTCTAGGACAAGCAATACACGATCATTTTTAGATGGTATCGTATGATCGATGAAATGCTGGAACCATTTAGTAAACAGCTCAGTGTGTATCCACCCCGAGGTGTGACACCCATAAATTGAGCCCGGTGGAGTTCCATTCATTAATTCTAGTTTCATGTTTTTCCTTGGAAAAATGATCATAGGAGGGATATAGTGACCTGCAGGGATCATACATGTTACAACTGTAATGAGTGCCCCTCGTTCTGCTGAGGTAAGGGTAGTTATTTGTTTTTTTCCTTTCATCGCAAGAACTTTCGTGTGATTATGCTGAACAGATGTTATGCCCGTTTCGTCACAATTAAAGATCATTGACGGGTTATGGTGAATTTTTTCAAACTCGACCTCAAAAATATTTAAAAAATTTGATACACTTTCTTCATTGAACCCTTTAGCCCGTGCCATGGAAACACCTTCAGGCGTACGAACTGACAATGTTGGGTTTCGCTTGAGAAAATTTCTCAACCACTTCTTACCGGCGGTAAATGTTTCATTGGAGAATGGACTTGAAATATTATTTCTACTGGCTAATTAGAATGCCCAACGACGTACATCATTTTTAGTTAATCCGAAAAAAGCACGTTTCATCTGGATACAATACCGTGCCAATTTTGATTCTAGTTCGACAGGAAACACAGGCTTTCTTCCAAGTCTACCTGATACACTTGCATCGGGCGAAGCATCTGAATTGGTGGTTTGGGGAATGTTGTAAATCTTAGCTGCTTTGAAATACCCTATTTCTTTATTTCGGATTGCACTAACCGCAGCTTTCATTTGTTCAGCATCCCATTTTTTTCTTGGAGCCATCGATGATCGAAATATATAATGGACAAGAATAACTTTATTAGAAATGTGCGCTAAAAATAAGAGCTATAAAACTATAAATATTTGGCGATAAACGACTGTTATCGCCTAATATGGGGTACCCCGTATTCGGCATCGACATATCCCCATATTAGGAGAAGTATAACCTTAAAATCAATTTATCTTATTTTTGCAAAAAAAAAATAATATTCAGATTTAACCAACTTGCACACTTAGACAATTAACGTTTTAGCTTGAATTACATAAAAAAACATTGTAACTTTTACTTACCTTTCGGCACAAAATTCAAGTTTAAATAATCACTGTAAAATTTTGCAAGCACACCACATAAGATTCTTCATCATATTGACTGAATGACCGAAATAAATTGGTATCTGCACATCTATAAAGTTTGCAGGGGCTCTTAAGTGCAAGTTTGACTACTAGTTACCAGGGGGAGACAGTTAATATAAAAATTATAAAGGGACCCCATATTGGGAGCTATATTAAAATAAATAGAAACTAGGTAACGTTAAGCCATAATAATATTCAAACAGGCCTGCAGAAGGCGAAGACCACATAGAAGGGTTTGTAGATCAAAACGAAACGGAAATTGTATTCGTAGCTTTTTTTATGGTTCTTACTAGCGGAATATTCATTCTACACCAAGGTGCGAAGGAGTAAAGACGTAAAAGTAAGTGAGTTTTATTTTGTTTTTGTTTTCAGCATTTCAGAAGTGAGATAAACAACAATGGCGAGCGTAATATACGTAGTTGATGTCTGTAAACGTGATACCCAATACGGCAACGATAAAGAAGTTCTCAAGGGACCTACTTATATTGGAATGAATAGAAACTAGGTAAGGCTAACCCCTAATAATGTTCAAACAGGTCTGCAGAAGACGAAGACCACATAGAAGAGCTTTGTAGCTCAAAACGTCACGGAAATTGTATTCGTAGCTTTTCTTTATGGTTCTTACAAGCGGAGCATTCTTTCTACATCAAGGTGCGAAAGAGTAAAGGGGTTAAAGTAAGTGAGTTTTATTTTACTCTTGTTTTCAGCATTTCAGAAGTAAGATAAACATGTGCAATGGAGAGCGTAATATGCATAGTTGACGTCTGTGAAGGTAGTACCCAATACGACAATGATAAAGAAATTCTCAAGGAACCTCCTTATTTTAGAATGAATAGAAACTACGTGAGGCTAAGCCATAGTAACGCTGAAACAGGTCTGCAGAAAGCCAAGACCACATAGAAGAGCTTGTAGCACAGAAGCGTCACAAAAATTGTATTCGTAGCTTTTCTTTATGGTTCCTACAAGCGGAACATTCATTCTACATCAAGGTGCTAAAAAGTAAAGACGTAAAAGTAAGTGAGTTCTATTTTGTTCTTGTTTTCAGCATCTCAGAAGTTAGAAAAACATCTGCAATGGCGAGTGAAATATACGTAGTTGATGTCTGTGAAAGTAATACCCAATACGACAACGATAAAGAAGTTCTCAAGGGACCTACTTATATTAGAATGAAGAGAAACTAGGTAAGGCTAATCCATATAATGTTCAAACAGGTCTGCAGAAGGCGAAGACCACATAAATAGGGCGTTGCAGCACAAAACTTAACGGAAATTGTATTCGTAGCTTTTCTTTATGGTTCTTACAAGCATTCAAGCATTCATTCTACATCAAGGTGCGAAAGTGTAAAGACGTAAAAGTAAGTGGGTTCTGTTATTTCTTATTTTCAGCATATCAGAAGTTCGATAAACATCTGCAATGGCGAGCGTAATATACGTAGCAGATGTCTGTGAAAGTGATACCCAATACGACAACGATAAAGAAATTCTCAAGGGACCTACTTACGTTAGAATGAATAGAAACTAGGTAAGACTAAGCCATAATAATGTTGAAACAGGTCTGGAGAAAGCAAAGACCACATAAAATGGCGTTTAGCCAAAACGTAACGGATATTGTATTCTAAGCTTTTCTTTATAGTTCTCACTAGCGGAGCATTCATTCTATATCAAGGTGCTAAAGAGTAAAGACGTAAAAGTAAGTGAATTCTGTTTTGTTCTTGTTTTCAGCATATCAGAAGTTAGATAAACATCTGCAAAGGCGAGCGTAATATACGAAGTTGATGTCTGTGAAAGTGATACCCCATACGACAACAATAAAGAGATTCTCAAGGGACATACTTATATTAGAATGAATAGAAACTAGGTAAGGCTAAGCCATAATGATGTCCAAACAGGTCTGCAGAAGGCTAAGACCACATCGAAGGGATTGTAGCCCAAAACTTAACGGAAATTGTATTCGTAGCTTTTCTTTATAGTTTATACAAGCGGAGCATTCATGCTACATCAAGGTGCGAAAGAGTAAAGACGTAAAGGTAAGTGAGATCTATTTTGTTCTTGTTTTCAGCAGTTTAGAAATGAGATAAACATCTGCAATGACGAGCGTAATATAAGTAGTTGATGTCTGTGAATGTGATGCCCAATACGACAACGATAAAGAAATTCTCAAGGGACCTACTAATGTTAGAATGAATAAAAACTAGGTAAAGTTAGACGTACCGGATATTGTATTATAAGCTTTTCTTTATAGTTCTTACAAGCGGAGCATTCATTCTATTTTGTTCTTGTTTTCAGCATTTCAGAAGTTAGATAAACATCTGCAATGACGAGCGTAATATACGAAGTTGATGTCTGTGAAAGTGATACCTCAAACAACAACGATAGAGAAATTCGCAAGGAACATAAATATATTAGAATGAATAGAAACTAGGTAAGGCTAAGCCATAATGATGTTCTAACAGGTCAGCAGAAGGCGAAGGCCACATAGAAGAGCTTGTAGCCCAAAACGTCACGGAAATTGTATTCGTAGCTTTTCTTTATGGTTCTTACAAGGGGAGCATTCATGCTAGATCAAGGTGCGAAAGAGTAAAGACGTAAAAGTAAGTGAGTTCTATTTTGTTCTGGTTTTCAGCATTTCAGAAGTGAGATAAACACCTGCAATGGCGAGCGTAATATACGTAGTTGACGTATGTGAATGCGATGCACCATACGACTACGTTAAAGAAATTCGCAAGGGACCTACTTATATTAGAATGAATAGAAAGTAGGTAAGGCTAAGCCATAATAATGTTCAAACAGCTCTGCAGAAGGCGAAGACCACATAAAAGGGCGTGTAGCCCAAAACTTAACGTAAATTGTATTCGTAGCTTTTCTTTATGGTTCTTACAAGCATTCAAGCATTCATTCTAACGGGTGTTCATAAACAGTCGTCATCCCAGTAGGTTTTGACTTCCGAAACGTATGTCTATTAAAATTGAGAAAAAATGCGCTATGACAGTACTCAATGACGTTTCATTGTGTCGCACGAATTAATCAAAGACATAACATTTTGTTTTTCAAAGCAACTGGGATGACGACTGTTTATGAACACCCGTTACATTAAGGTGCGAAAGTGTAAAGACGTAAAAGTAAGTGGGTTCCGTTTTGTTCTTGTTTTCAGCATATCAAAAGTTAGATAAACATCTGCAATGGCGAACGTAATATACGTAGCTGATGTGTGTGAAAGTGATACCCAATACGACAACGTTAAAGAAATTCTCAAGGGACCTACCTATGTTAGAATGAATAGAAACTAGGTAAGGCTAAGCCATAAATATGTTGAAACAGGTCTGTAGAAGGCGAAGACCACATAAAAAGGCGTGTAGCCTAAAATTTAACCGAAACTATATTCGTAGCTCTTTTTTATGGCATTCATGCTACATTAAGGTGCGAAGGAGTAAAGACGTAAAAGTAAGTGAGTTCTATTTTGTTCTTGTTTTCAGCATTTCAGAAGTGATATAAGCATTTGCAACGGCGAGCGTGATATACGTAGCTGATGTCTGTGAAAGTGATACCCAATACTACAACGATAAAGAAATTATCAAGGCACCTAATTAGATTAGAATGAATAGAAACTAGGTAAGGCTAAGCCATAATAATGTTTAAACAGGTCTGCAAAAGGCGAAGACCACATAGAAAGGCTTGTAGACCAAAACCTAATGGGAATTGTGTTTGTAGCTTTTCTTTATGGTTCTTACAAGCGGAGCATTCATTCTACATCAAGGTGCGAAAGAGTAAAGACGTAAAAGTCAGTGGGTTCTATTTTGTTCTTGTTTTTAGCATTTCAGAAGTGAGATAATCAAATACAGAAGCGAGCGTAATATACGTAGTCGATGTATGTGAAGGTGATACCCAATACGACAACGATAAAGAACTTCTCAAGGGACCTACTTATATTAGAATGGATAGAAACTAGGTAAGGCTAAGCCATAATAATGTTCAAACAGGTCTGCAGAAGACGAAGGCCACATCGAAGGGCTTGTAGACCAAAACGTCACGGAAATTGTATTCGTAGCTTTTCTTTATGATTCTTACAAGCGGAACATACTTTCTACATCAAGGTGCGAAAGAGTAAAAACGTAAAAGTAAGTGAGTTTTATTTTGTTCTTGTTTTCAGCATTTCAGAAGTGAGATAAACATGTGCAATGGCGAGCGTAATATACATAGTTGACGTCTTTGAAGGTGATGCCCAATACGACAACATTAATGAAATTCTCAAGGGACCTACTTATATTAGAATAAATAGAATATATGTAAGACCAAGCCATAATAATGTTCAAACAGGTCTGCAGAAGACGAAGACCACATAGAAGAGCTTGTAGCCCAAAACATCACGGAAATTGTATTCCTAGCTTTTCTTTATGGTTCTTACAAGCGGAGCATTCATAACTACATCTAGGTGCGAAAGAGTAAAGACGTAAAAGTAAGTAAGTACTATTTTGTTCTTGTTTTCAGCATTTAACAAGTGAGTTAAACATGTGCATTGGTGAGCGTAATATACGTAGTTGACGTTTGTGAGGGTGATGCCCAGCACGACAATGATAAAGAAAAACTCAAGGAGCCTACTTATATTAGAATGAATAGAAACTAGGTAAGGCTAAGCCATAGTAACGTTGAAACAGGTCTGCAGAAAGCCAAAATCACATAGAAGAGGTTGTAGCAGAAAACGTCACGGAAATTGTATTCGTAGCCTTTCTTTATGATTCTTATAAGCCGAACATTCTTTCTACATCAAGGTGCGAAAGAGTAAAGACGTAAAAGTAAGTGCGTTCTATTTTGGTGTTGAAAAAAATTCTCAAGGGACCTCCTTATATTACAATGAATAGAAACCAGGTAAGGCTATGTCATTATAATGTTCAAACAGGTGTGCAGAAGCAGGGCCGTAACTAGGTATAGGCAGAGTAGGCACCCGCCTACAGGCGCAAGCGACAAGGGGCGCCAAAATGGCATTGGAAAAAAATAATTTTCTTCCAATAAAAAAAAAAAAAATAAGTGGACACTTTTCCAACCAATTAAATTTCTAGTATTAACGACTTTACCCTAAATAATGCTGATAAATAATACTGCAAATTGTACCCAATCTAGTTGATACATTATATCCTCTTGCGCAACATACAAAGGGAATGTTATGTCTCGACCAGGGACCAGACAGCGCACGAGCACGCCCCACTGATGGCATTTGTTTTTATAGTTTGCACGTATAGTATCTTATTGCCTTAATGCCAATTGCCATTTGAACAAGGTACATATTTTTATAAATTATTGCATTAATTATATTTGTTTAATTTTGCTCAAATGCTTTGTTAACTTCATTTAATTTGGTAGATGTCATTTCAAGCTAAAAGAAAGCTTTCCGGGGCCGTATACAAAAAAAGACGAAAGCTCATGTTGAATGATAGTGAACGCTGCGCTTTATTTTTGAAAAAGTTTGTTAAGAGTGACCAAAGAGAAGAATTATCTTCTTCAAATACTGTCGTAGCAGATTCTCTGTTAATTGATGCACACACGAGACTATCGGTGGCAGTAGCAGCAGCTGTGGGAGTAGCACCAGCTCAGACCAAAGAAACGAATCCGGAACACCGGAAGATTGCTTAGATGCCAAAAATGAAGAACCAACAAACACTCAAGGAGAATCTGTTGATCTCGACGCAAGGGCAGGTAAATTCTTGATTAACTATAACAATCCCGCAAAATGGAAGAAAGACAAAGACTTTATTGAACTTTTGGTTCAAAAAGGGCCTGTACGTGGAGATAATTTAGAATACTATCCTACAACAAACAATAGGCAGTTTTCTAAAAAAACAGGTTTTGCCAAATGGTGACAGTCTTCATAGGAATTGGATTTTTTTACTGTATAGAACGCGATGCCGTTTATTGTTTTCCTTGTTTGTTGTTTGGGCCAGCAAACACACAATTCTCTATGCCGGAAATAGGATTCCGGGACTGGCATAACATCGGCACCAGAATAAAATTTCATGAGAATTCCGCTTCCCATAGAAAATCCGTTATTGACTTAAAAACATTTGAAATTAATATAAACAGAAAACACTTCTTAACTGATGAAATCCAAAAAATTATTATTTCCGAAACTGAGAAATGGAAACATATTTTGAAATGCATCTTGCATGCAATTTTATTTTGTTTAAAAAACAATTAGGCTTTGCGAGGATCCGTAGAAAAAATTGGACACCCAAACTCCGGAAAGTTTTTACTAACAACGGAGCTGATCAGCCAGTATGATCCAGTCCTTAAACATCACATAAAATCAGAAAACAGCTCTGCAAAATACTTCTCACCCAAAATTCAAAACGAACTTATTGCAATAGTCGGAACGGCCGTCAAAAACCAAATTTTGTCAGAAATAAAATCTGCCAAATATTTTTCTGTTCGTTTGGATACAACTCCTGACATATCGCACACAGAACAACTCTCGTTTATTATTAGATATGTAGGGAAAAATAAGGATAGGTGTACTATTGAGGAGCGATATTTGGGATTTTTAGAGTTGAAAGAGAAAACCGGTTACGCTTTAACTAATATTCTGGATCAAGAGTTAGCACTTTTGGGTCTCGATATTCAGAATATTAGAGGTCAGGCCTACGACAATGGTGCTAACATGGCTGGGCAATATCAGGGTGTTCAGGCTAGAATACTAGAACAACCCTACAGCAAGGTTTGTTTCATGTTCAACACACAGTTTAAATTTAGTAGCGTTGCATAGTGCCTCAGAAAACTGTGACATAGTCAGCTTTTTTGGAACTATTCAGAATCTTTTTATTTTTTTTGTTCACTCTACATTCAGATGGGATAAGCTTAAAAGTTGTTTAAAAATAACATTAAAAGGATTTAGTGACACAAGGTAGTCATCCAAAGCATTGGCCCTAAAAGCAGTTGTTACTCAATTTAAAGACATTCTGGAACTTCTGGAAGAAATGACTGATCCTACGATTTATTCTGAAGACACTGTTAGTGGCGCTAAAAATTTTCAAAAATCCCTCAGGAAATATGAATTCATAGTTCTTCTAGTTTTTTGGTCCTCTATACTAGAAAAAATTAATAAAGTAAATATTTTACTAAAAAAAAAAAACACCTGACGGTTGATATAGCATGGAAGCACATCAAAGGTTTATTTGAAGAAATTAAAAGTTGCAGAAACGATTATTTTGATAAAGCTGCCGAAACTGCTCGAGATTTATGCCAAAGCTGTGATATCTCCACAGAATACAGAGCAGTTCGCAGAAGAAAAATCAAAAGAATGCTGGGAGAGCTTGCAACTGACTCTAGCGTGACTCCAGATGGCAAACAGAGGCAAATATTATACCAAGTAATCGATTGCATAACTGCTGAATTATGTACTCAATACCTACATTTAAAAGAGGTGTCAGCTGATTTTGAATTTTTAAATGGTCCGTCATTTTTTAATATGAGTCTCACATACATAAAAAAATGTATCAAGGATTTGTGCAGAAAATATCCCAGAGACCTAGAGCCCTCTGAGTTTCTGCAAGAAGCTGAGAGTTTTAAGTTCCAGGCTCAGGAGCTCTTCGAATTTAAAAACCAATCTCCCTTCGAAATATTTGAAAACTTACATAAATTTAATTTATTCGCCGAGTATCCCAATTTTGTTACAGCATTACAAATTTGTTTAACTCTACCTGTCACAAGTGCCTCCTGCGAACGGTCATTCTCCAAATTAAAGCTAATTAAGAATGTTTTAAGGTCGACTATGTGCCAAGACAGGCTGTCTCATACAGCCATAATATCTATCGAGAGGTCTGTCACAGACTCTATCTCATTTGAAGTATATATTTCAGAATTTGCGGCACAAAAAGCACGCAAAATATGTATTTAAAAGACATACTAATAAATTAAACTTTAAGATGACGATAGCGTGATAGATAAGGACATTTTCTATAAATATTATTTATGTTGTGTTTATAATAATATCTACTTATTTGTTAGAATTCCGTTTTATGTTTTTTATTGCAGTCCCTATTATTTTATAATTTTTATTTGTGTTCCTATTTTTTTGCCATAATATATCATGTGTTGTTTATTTGTAATATGTTTTGTTGACTACATAATAGTACTTATGTATTTGTGTTTTATTAGAATTTTGTCTTATTCACTTGATCTTTGCTAATATTTGATTCGTGTTCTAGTACCTATGCTATTGTAACATTTTTCTGTTAATTTAAAAAAAATAAATAAAAAGCTTTGATTTATTTTTGAATGCCCACCTACCTGTTAATTTTGAATACATTACGCTGTACACTATACACATTGTATAGGTATATGGAAAAATTTTTGTTGTTGTTGTTAGACCTCTTAGCATACTAAGGGGCGCAAAAATGTTAACTTGCCTACAGTAAAATATTGTTTAGTTACGGCCCTGTGCAGAAGGCGAAGACCACATAGAAGAGTTTGCAGCCCAAAACGTAACGGAAATTGTATTCGTAGCTTTTCGTTATGGTGTTTAAAAGCGGAGCATTCATTCTGCATCAAGTTACCAAAGAATAAAGACGTCAAAGTATGTGAGTTTTATCTTGTTCTGGTTTTCATTATTTCAGAGGTGAGCAAAAAATCTGCGATGGCGAGCGTGATATATGCAGTTGACGTCTGTGAAGCTGCGATTGCGAATGATACAGAAATTGTCAAGGGACCTACTTATGTTGGAATGAATATAAACTAGGTAAGGCTAATCATAGTAACGTTGAAACAGGTCTGCAGAAAGCGAAGACCACATAGAAGAGCTTGTAGCACAAAACGGCACAGAAGTTTTATTCGTAGCTTTTCGTTATGGTTCTTACAAGCGGAGCATTTATTCTGCATCAAGATACTAAAGAATAAAGACTTAAAAGTATGTCACCTTTAATCTTGTTCTGGGTTTCAGCATTTCAAAAGTGAGCTAAAAATCTGCTATGGCGAGCTCGATATACGTAGTTGACATTTGTGAAGCTCCGATTGCGACAATGATAAAGAAATTTTCAAGGAACCTACTGATATGCGAATGAATATGGACTAGGTAAGACCAGGCCATAATAACCTAGAAGCAGGTCTACAGAAAGCCAAGACCACATGGAAGAGCTTGTAGCACCCAACGTCACGGAAGTTGTATTCGTAGACTTTCGTTATGGTTCTTACAAGCGGAGCATTCAATCTGCATCAAGTTACCAAAGAATAAAGACGTAAAAGTATGTGAGTTTGATCTTGTTCTGGGTTTCAGCATTTCAGAAGGGAGCTAAAAATCTGCGATGGCGAGCGTGATATACGCAGTTGATTTCTGCGAAGTTGCGATTGCGACAATGATAAAAAAATTGTCAAGTGACCTACTTATATTGGAATAAATATAAACTAGGTAAGTCTAAGCCATAGTAACGTTGAAACAGGTCTGCAGAAAGCGAAGACCACATAGAAGAGCATGTACCACAAAACCGCACAGAAATTTTATTCGTAGCAGTTGGTTATGGTTCTTACAAGCGGAGCATTCAATTTGCATCAAGGTACCAAAGAATAGAGACTTAAAAGTGTGTGAGTTTTATCTTGTTCTGGTTTTCAGCATTTCAGAAGTGAGATAAAAACCAGCGATGGCGAGCGTAATATACATAGTTGACGTTTGTGAAGCTCCGATTACGACAATGATAAAGAAATCCTCAAGGGACCTACTAATATTAGAATTAATATGGACTAGGTAAGAACAGGCCATAATAACGTAGAAGCAGGTCTACAGAAAGCCAAGACCACATGGAAGAGCTTGTAGCACAAAACGTCACGGAAATTGTATTCTTAGCTTTTCTTTATAGTTCTTACAAGCGGAGCATTCAATCTGCATCAAGGTACTAAAAAATAAAGACGTAAAAGTATGTGAGTTTTATCTTGTTCTGGTTTTCAGCATTTCAGAAGTGAGCTAAAAATTTGCAATGGTGAGCGTGATATACGTAGTTGACGTCTGTGAAGCTGCGAGTGCAACAATGAGTCCGTTATTATTCAACTTACTTATGGATGAAGTAATAAAAAAAAGTGAAAACTGGAAGAGGGTATAAAATGGGAAACAAAGAAATTCGGATATTATGCTACGCCGACGACGCGATTTTAATAGCTAAAAATGAAGATGACCTCCAAAGAAAACTACAATTCAATGCAATAGTAAAAGAACTAAATATGTTGATTTTCTTTGAAAAAACCAAATGTATGACAACATCGAAGATACCCCGTAGATGCAAAGCTTGAAGTGGACGGAAAAATAATTCAACAGGTCATGAGTTTTAAATATTTAGGCATAGACATCACAAGCTATGGAGATACGGAAAACGAAGTAAGACAACGAGTTATTAAAGGAAATAAGATAGCTAGTTGCCTAAATGACACTATCTGGCGAAGCAAATATATTAGTAAAAACACCAAAGCAAAGATATACAAAACAACAGTAAGACCCATATTGATATATACTGCCGAAACTCGACCAGACACAGCAAACACTAAACAACTCATTCAAACTTCTGAGATGAAAATATTATGCAGAATCACAAGGAAAACATTATTAGATCGAGAAACCAATGAACATATTACACAAGAATGCAACGTTGAGACTATTAATGACTGGGTTCATAAAAGAAAACAAGAATGGGACGAACACATTACAAGGATGCCCGAAGAAAGAATAGTAAGAATTGCAAGGGATAAGTCACCAACAGGAAAAAGAAATATAGAAAGACCCAGAAAGCGTTGGAGTGATAATCTGCACACATAAGAGGCAAAGTTGAAGAAAAAAAAACAGGCAATTTAAGGCCTAATATATAAGAAGGACGAAGAAGAAGAAGATAATGATAAAATACTATAATTTATTTTTTATATTTACGGTAAAGTGTCAGATTTTTACTATTGAACAATTAAATATATTTTTAAAATCGCATTCAACAATTGTAACTTATTTAGCTGTGAAAATATACTTAATTGCCATATTTAAGCAGAACAGAAAATTGAACATGAGTAATCTTTATGTATGTATTCAGTGTCAGTAATTGTAAAACAAGACATTTTTAATTAAGCACATGGAAGGCCTCACAATACTTTAAATTTTAAATGTTTTCTCAAGTGCTTTTAAAATAGGCAGTCGAACAGGCAACAGTCTTCTATTCTGTCAAATGACAGTAAATTTGTTGGAGATTATACAGTTTATACAACAAAATAAAAATTATAGTTCTGTATGTGCCACTTAATAAAAAAAATCTAAGGCCAACCTTCACGCAAAGGAGGTGTTACATGTACTATCCAAAACAAAACAAAAACTGGAACAATTCTTCAAAGAGTTTTTGACATTAGACAGAAATACCTAGTAACTACACATATTGAAGCAGTCACATTCACAACAAACCATATTAACTGTCCCAGTTTTATTTTTTTTTGGCTTGGATACTACAAGGACAGATCTAGAACAAATTAGAGAATAAAGAAGATATTAATTTTAGAATCATTCGAAATACGTGAAAGTTGTAGCCGTTTTCAATGTTTATTTGTAAATTTGATTTCTATGAGATTTCTTCTGTACTTTTATTTTATAATGGTTTAATAAACATAATTAAATTACACATTTTTATGTACAGTCGTGTGCAGATAAATCTGGGACAGTGTTTTTTTCACATGCAGATTCAGTTAAGAATTTGAAGAATATTTCCATGGATTTCCTCTTATCAGAGAGAGTTACGGGTTTCAGTACCTGTTAAAGTTTAATGTAACTCTTTCTGATAGCAGGAAATCCATGGAGATATTCTTCAATTCTTAACTGAATCTGCATGTGAAAAAAACACTGTCCCAGATTTATTTGCACACGACTGTACATATAACATTGTTGTCCTTTAGCGGTGCAAGTAGTTGTTAATTTTTCATTATTTACTTGTTTTATTTTTTCTCTTTATGTGTATAATACATAATTTATTTCTCTTACTAATATTATAATACATCAATCCAATTGCTAAGTTATGTTTTAATTAAAAAGATTGTCGGTTTAAAATTTCTATTTATTTTTTCGTATATATCAATTTAAATGTATTATACAGGTCTACCGTACAATATCTTTTCCTTCCAGGTTGCAAAAATTATTCAATGTATTCACATACCTATGCGAAAAAAATATTAGGTACATTTAATTTTTATTTGTATCAGGGAAAAGTGTATAACAATTAACTATTATGTTGCATTCTAATTTTTCATGCTTTTTAGAACACGTAAATTGGATAAAAAAAATCTCCTCATTTAGACAACCATAAAAGAACATTTACAGGATTTTTGTAACAGTAATTTATTAACAGGGCTAAATTAGAGTTTCTAGAAGCCATTAAAATAAATATTAATTAGAATTGAAAAATATTTCTCCTAAAAAGCACCTTGCATAGAAAACGTAAAAATTATGCAAAGATAGTACTTTTCGGTAAATAATAAAAAATCTAAAGAAGTAATTAACATTTTTTTATATTTTTTCCCAATTATAAATCTTTAAAGTGTTTACATAAAAAAATTGAATTTCAATATTAAGTTTTGGTATGTGAAATTTTGAAAAATATTTAAAAAAGTTAAAAAATAATTTTTAGCTAAAGTTGAAAAAGTAGGGCTTTTCTGGCCTTGAGATTGTTCAGTTAGCTAAAAATAACACACTCTAAAAAAATCTCATTGAAATCTTACTTAATTTCCGAAAAATAGCACTTTTTGGATTTTGACAATTTCGAAAAACTTTATTTTCTAAATTATTAAAAATCACTCGGTATATTTGATAGGGGCTAAATAGGTTTTTAGGCAAGTACAAATTATTGACGTAATAAGTTTTTTTGAAAAATCAAAAATAAAAGTTTTTCCCATATTATGCCGACACTGTATATATATAAGGATTACTGTATAAGAACAATAAACAAGATTTGATGTACAACAGCTGAATCGAAAGAACGTTTACTTAACAGAAGAGATTGCTAGAGAAGTGCATGAGGCGTTTTAACATAGTTTTTAAAAATTTTTTTTGAACGGTAAAAATAGGAAGTAGCGTTGAAGTGAAGATGCCACCTCAAGTTATTATACCATATCTGAGAAGTAATTCCATAAATACATGATAAAAAGTTTTGAGACCGGTTGTGGTAGGGGAGTAACGGAGTCTATAGAAAATGTATAAACACTTCCAAATTTTTGGGGCAAGGTAAGCTATATGTTCGCACCATCTCAAGTGTTCATTAATAATTATACCTAGATATTTGATTTTTTAACATTATCAATGGTACGACAGTTGCACCGTATTTTGTAACATCCCTTGTTGTGAATATTTAAAAGGTTCAGATTGAGAAGGGTAGATTTAGTTGCTGAAAAAGTTATAAATTTAGTTTTGCTGTAGCTTAATGTTAGTAAGTTCTTATCTAACCAATTTTTAATGTCGATTATACCCAGTTCAGCTCTGTTTTGGGCTTGTTTCCAGGTGTCGCTCTCAAACAACAAGGATGTATCATCGGCAAAAAGTATTATTTCGCCATTTAGTTTAGTAGTTGCGATATCGTTCATGTAAATCAGAAAGAGTATAGGGCCCAGCACGGTGCCTTGAGGAACGCCACAGGTTACGTTTTTCCAATCACTGTGTTTTATTTTGCAAATAACTTGATAGCAAATTGTAAATCAAAGAATAGTACTTATACCAGAGCTGGACAGTAATTGCTTACTTTGTCATTAAATTACATTTTTTTTTGTTGATATGCATTGGAATTGAATTACTTTGCGGTCCTAGCCCTCTGCTAATAAGGGCTAATGAATTTAATAATTACCATCGGGTAGCTTTCTCAGTCGGAGTTAATTTGGTTCAGTCAGATATACACTTGGAAATCAGCAAACAAACACCAGGATAATTTTAGACAGTTTAATTATATTGTAATGTATTTACAAACATCGGTATTATTTATTAGAACAAGATAAAATGTATTTTACAATGAATTTAATAATTACACGGGACGTCCTGTTGCGAGTTCCTTACGTCCCGGCAACCCGTTTTGTATCCGTGTGTGGATGGTCCGGCGGCCGAGTTTTGGAAAAATAGATGAAACGCCACTGGTCGGGAAGTCGATTTGCCCAAATTAATTCGCGGTGGTGCCAACCTTCGGGCTCGGATATCAGGTTCGATGTCGAACTCACGTGTGTCTGCAAATATAGGTTAATTTAATTATGTTATGATTTACGCCTTACGACACCGTGCTAAGGTTTGGTATTGTGTTTGTGCGGGATACGATGGTATGGGAGCTGACGATGATTGTCCACCTGGGGCCCTGTTTCGTATCTTCCGCACACGGCTGGTCGCTCTCCGGAGATGCGATGGGAAGTTGTTTGAAACGGTGAGTAGAACTGTGTAGTCAACAAATATTAAGTACAAACTCAAATGTCCTTCAAGATAAGAGATGTATGGGGCCTCAATAAAATGAAATCTGATACGGTCGGGTCGGGCAAATTTACGTTGTTAGGCTAATGGCATTATTACTATGAAATTGACATATGAAACGGCCTGGTTGTTAAACCCTCGTTTCGAATACGTCCTCCAGGAAATTTTGATACAATTATTTGACACCGGAATTTGGGCCAACAATCTACGCTAAGTTCAGGTAATAACAGGCATTGGTTTGATCAGCGAAAAGGTTTCCCCACTGGTGGAGCATCGCCTCAAGAAACTGATCCTTCAGGAAATTTGGACTTATTTAAATATTAGCTAGGAACGCGGTCTCCAGGAGTGGAGGCATCGGTTCAACTTTAGCTACGGGAAATACTAAAGGATATCGGGATCCAAAGTATATTCGGGAAATTCTCTCTATTAATCGGACGGGACGGACAAGATTGGGGATGATCGGGGACTGGCTGGATGCTGGAGGAAATCTCGGAAGTGAATGCTAATGAATACCACCGTGGAACGGACGTAAAGCCGCTTTTATAGGCCCCTCTTCGTGCTTCGTGCATCTAGCAACCACTTCGGATTCTAAGTGGGGAGCAGTGCATACGTGGAGCGGGGATCTCTCGATGACGTACCCAGCCGCGCGAGTGTAAAAATTCAGACTCGTAACGTAACGTAGAAATCGCTAGGGAAAAACGCGCGAATTAATTTTAATTCAGAAGAACGCGTTTCTGCTGGGCGAAACGTTACAATTCAATTACTAAATTACTGACCTTGATTGGATATTTTAGTCTCCAGAACGCAAAAATAAGATAAATTCTTATTAAGTTACATGTTAAACAAATCGCACTAGGGAATCTCTAGAACAATACAAGTATAATTTATGAATTTCCATGACTAGTTAGGTATCAGCTAATTTTGTGCAACATTTGTAATACCAACAACGTGTACACGAAGCAAAGAGATGAGATGTACATGTTGTCTTGTGTCTTGTCGAGCAGGGTGTAGCAGCAATGTGGCTTGCTAATAAGTATAGTGTAAAGGCGAAAATTAAAGTGTAATCAAGAAGCGAAAAATTTATCTGCGGTAACTACAGATTGCAGAACATAATGCGGCAAGTATTTTTTTCCGTAACAATTAACAACTAGCTCCATTAGACGATATAATAATTATTTGTTAATTTCAATTTGCTTGTTTTAAACGATGTACTAGCACAGAGTAAGCTAAATGCTATTAAATACAAATATACAACAATTTATATTGAAAGTAACTCAAAAAGTAGTTATATTGTGTAGTTAACATTAGCATGTAATTAATTAATTACTATTTCATTTAAGTAATTGAAATCTCTGGTAATTCAATAACTTTATTGGGAGGTAATTGGTAATTAGTAATTAATTATTTTTAAAGGTAATTTGACCAGCTCTGACTTAGACGGATCTATAAAACTATAGTTTTACAAGGAACTGATAAGCCATTTATTTCCTAAAATAAAGTACTGTAATGAAAAGATACCAAAATAGTTTTTCAATTTCTAGGAAATTAATTTTTAAAATTTTCGATTGCGCTTGCAAAATCTACACTAACAGAAGAAAGCTGTGAAATGCTACAAACAAATCGATATTAGTATCAATGGTGGTGTATAACAATATTCTTAATAATTTCAATTGGATCATTACATATAAAAGGTCATTTGGATTTAGTTCAAAGACCCATGGCCTGCTTACCCAACTTTACGTTGTGTTGAAAATTTGATTTCATATGTGTGCAAAACGAAACAGTAATATTTACACTTTCTACCTATTTCAGGCAAAGATATTAGTTTGGATGGAAACACCGGAAACTGGCATAGGAAGCTTTTAATTGTAGCAGTAAAACATACAATTACGTAACCTATAAAAGTATGCCATATAATAAGCAGGCTTCACGAGTAATTCTAAACCGCCGCAGTAAAAATACTAATTCAGTTATTTCTACGTGACAGATAACAATAGGTCAAAATGAACAGTTGTTGTTTAATGATATTGCTGACCTTTTTATTGTTAATTGTTTGGATAACAAAGGGTATGTGGATTAAGTTTTTTTTTTAGTTAATAAATACTATAGTATTTTAAGTACTGCATTAACGCATTGAATCATTAAAACATTGATTGGTCAATGTAGTTAATTGAATTTAAATATATATTTTCATCACTTTTGCTTACAAATGGCACACATGTCCTTTTAATTTTTTATAACGTACATTTTATAGTCCAAAATATCAACGTTGTGTTTTTATATTCGGGTATAATGATTACTATTTTAGGAACAGCTCTAATATGTTATGAATGTGTAACTCTCACAGACGACGATTGCGGGGAAGATTTTGATTCCCGCAGTATAGCTAAAGCTGAGTGCAACGAAAACGAGGTTTGCATGATACACACGACACCTGAAATTTGTAAGTTGTTCGCAAGAATTAACAACTGCTGGTTTTCAATTAAGCTTCAATGTTAATATATAGTTCTTATCCTGCGGTAGTACATTCACTGCAGTTAACTATGTTTCAGTTGAAGTTCCGGAAATTGTTCAAAGAAGTTGCATCGATCCTTTATATTGCGACCGAGTTGAGGAATTTATCGAGCATTGCGTAACCTGTGACGAGGATTTGTGCAATGGCTCTTCGCTTGTGATGCCTACTTTATTTACTAGTATAATTTTAGTTGTGTATATTGCATTTGTTTAACAATTAAATTCAATTATTTAGTATCACTGCTTGCTTCATTTCTACTGAATAATTACAACAGGCCGAATTACAACGACAGCTTTTTTTAATTTTGTTATTGTGTCCATGAAGATCATAGATTCTGTAGCAGATAGTGAAATTATTGTTAAATGGAAAAATATATGCCGTTTTATGAGCTTAATTTAACACTACTACTGCATACTACATTCAGAGCTGGACAAAATACTTTTAAAAAGTATTTAAATACTAAATACTTTTTGAAAATTGAATGTATTTACATATTAAATACTTTTTTTGAGCAAAAGGTAGTTAAATAATAAATACCTATAGTATTTAAATACTTTTAATAGTTTTCGAAACGTATTAAAATACTTGAAAAGTATTTAAATATTTCTTAAGTATTTAAATATTTTAAAAATATTTAAAATACTTCTTGAGTATTTAGATATCCCTAAAATGTAAAAAATATTTATACAGTAACACATGAGTATATCAGTTAAACAATTTTTGAAAATTAAATTTAAAATTCTAAATTTCCTTTTATTCGAATATTAAACCAAGTAATAAAGATTGCATATCTTAAACTATTGTACATCAATTATTAAAAACTCCAAAGGAAACAATATATTGGTTTGTGATGTTTTATGGATATTTCGGCAAAGAAAATCTTAAAATCCATAAAATATTTTTTGCACTACTAGTCTCAGAACGCATCGTTATTGGCCTATTTTTAGGTCGTGAAGTTGATTTTCTCCACCAAGGGAGAGAAAGTAAAATAAACAATTTTTACCGTGGTAACTAATAAATTGCTAAGTTACCAAATATGACTATTTTAATTTTGACGTTTTAAAGAGCTGTATTGTCAGGTTGACAGTTAAAATATTTTCGACATTTGTTGGGAATTTAGGTATTAAGCTGTATGGTAGTGCAAAAAATAGTATATACGCCACGGTAGCGAATCGTCTTATAACCTTTGCGCTTTAGATACTTCGCGCTGCGCGCTCAGTATCTAATATGCGCTCAGGTTATAATACTGCGCTTCGCTACCTTGATGTATAATATACTATTATTTCATACTGCTGTCAAAAATGACATTTTATGGTACATTTATGATACAAAAAATGGAACATTAAAATCCTAGTACTTTAAAGTAAAATTTTAAAGTTCAAGTACTTTAAAACGTATTTATTGTACAAAAAATGGAACATTGAAGTCCTAGTACTTTAAAGTAAAATTTTAAAGTTCAAGTACTTTAAAATTATACGTAGTTGTTGACATGAAATTTGAAATGATTTAAAACTTTTTATTTAAAATTCATTAAACTTGCAGTATGAAATAAACCGTTGTATTCACCAGGAACGAAAAGTGTTTTTAAAGGTCCTCGCAAGTAATTCCGTCCTCGGCTGACGCCTCGGACGTAAACAACTTTCTCGTCTTTAAAATGCCACTTTTCGTTCTAGATAAATAAACTACTATTATTAATAAAATTGTGTATATTGAATATGAACTACTAATAGTACTGTTAGATATATGTATACTTACTGTAATAGTAATTTATTTTTACCACAAATCACGACACAGTTACAGAAGAAACACTGCTATTTGTTCCGCGCTGCCAAAACATCACCCCGTCAAACCAGCTTTTTATGCTTCTTGCTCAGGCCCACAACTGCCTGGTGGCTTCTGTCTCGCTCTAGCACGGGTGGTTGTTTACCTGAAGCACTACACGTGTTCGCGTTTCAAGTAAAAACTTAGGATTTTGATAAACGTTGAAACTATGCAAAAAGTATTTACTACTTAGAAATACATTTGAAGAAATGAAAAGTAGCTAAATACTCTGAAAGTATTTAAATACTCTCAAAGTATTTAAATACTGTAAAACTATTTAAATATCCTAAAAATATTTAAATACTGCCAAAATTGTATTTAAATACTAAATACTTTGCAAAGTATTTGCACCTAGAAATACAAATACCGTCCATTAAAAAGTATTTAAATACTACAAAGTATTTAAATAAAAAAAGGTATTTACAAATACAAATACTGCCCAGCTCTGACTACATTTTGGCAAATAATAATAAAATGTGATTACTTAACTAGGTTCAACTAGACATAAAGTGAAGGCAAAAAAGTTTTAAATTATTTCATGGTATTAATGTTGCATTAACCTGTATTTCTCAAATTATGGCATCAAGTTTATTCCAATGGAACCCATCATGTTTAATCTAGAATTAAACAGACTTAAATTTCCTTTCCAAATGTACGAAGTACAGTTCATAAAAGTTCACAGGTTTAAAATGCAATTCTAATTTCACATATAGGAAGTTTAAATGCCACAATTGCAAGTTAAGCAACCTTGCGTAAACGAACCACCTAGTAATCAGAGTTCACTGTAACGTAAATGCAAACATCACGGAAATAAACTTGCTTTAAACGCTGATGTCTGTTATGAAACGTTATATCGACACAATAAATTTTAAACACCTTGCACTTTGATATAATGCAATTTTAATAGTTTCTAAGCAAATATATTTGTATAAATGGAGCTATATTTTTATAATAAAAACAATCGGCATTTACTGTTTGATTCATTCACATCGAGGTTCTACCCTTCCAAGACTAAAATTTTGAAGTGTGAGGCTGCGCTTCATGGTAGTTACCAAATATCATCGTCCCTCTGAGTGCCTTGACTACATTGTCTTAAAACAAGGGTGCAGTCTCACCCTTCTGCTCAGAACGCTAGGGACGGAACCAGTGCAAGTAACGGAAATATGATTCAGCCTCCAGGAAATTCTGTTCATGGTCCTTCGAGCCGGATTAATCTCAAATTAAGATGAAGCACATCCCCGAGGTTGCCAGCATCCTAAGAGAAAAACAACATCTGCCAACCTACCCAGGTGTCAAAAAATGGTTAATAAAATGGAGGAATTCAACGAATTAGCTGCGCCCAAGAAGAACTGGCGCAGAAAAAACGCAGGTATTTTCCAACATCAAAAAGAACCCTGCCAGCTTGAAGACAGAAGCTAAGTACATTCAGTCGAAATAAGACGCTGAATGAGATCTGGAAAGCCGCGATCATCAATTACGCGAAAATGGTGCAGCTAAGTATTCCAACCCACAACTATTTCACGAAGGGGTATTTCGACCAAATGAAGGTAATTTACGGCAAAGAAAAACATTATTTGCATATCTGTTTAAAGGCAGCTAAAATTTCCAACCCTTCCGGAATTCGGAACCAAGAAGAAATGGTTGAAAATCCTGAACAAAAGGTTCGCATTCGAAAATTACAGATTCGAATCCAAAAATTCAAGCAAGCCATGTTCGATGCTGAACTAGCACGAAGGAACTGAAGGAAAAATGGGATTGTGTGTCAGAGATGGACGAAAAAGTCATTTCTAACGAAATGGACTCAGAACAAATACACTTTAGTCCTGATGACGCTACATTAGAAGGAAGGTATAAAAACTTAATTAATTTATTACAAACACCGACAAGGAGCGAACATGCAACAGCCATTTTGCTTCCCCAAGTCAAAATCCCTATATTCGAGGAAAACTATGAAGAATGGGCCACCTTCAAGGACCTCTTCAACAAATTAGTGGCTGACAACCAGCATATGGACGATGTCATCAAAATGCAGTATTTAAAAACACATGTCAAGGGAGAGCCCAGTTAACTGATCCAGCATCTAGCAGTTACTCAAGCGAACTTAAACACCGCTTGGAATTTGCTGCACCAAAGGTACCAAAACTATAGCCTCATCTTAACAAAGTTGCTAGATACCATCTTCGATCTGCCGATCCTTTCTAAAGAATCATACCAAGGATTAAAGAGGTTGCATGACTCCACCAAGGAATGTGTAGAAGCAATCAAGAACCTAGGCATCTCCACCGACAGTTGGGGTCCATGGATCAACAGGGCGATGGCTCGAAAATGGGATCCTAAAACTAATAAATTATACGAGCAGTCGCTTCAACGCTCCAGTAAAGTTCAGGATCACCAACAATTAAAGGATTTTCTGCAAATGCGGTTCCAGTCCCTGGAAGCCATTGATGGAGTTCGAAAATCATTACAGGAAAGGCCACAGAACACCAAAGTTTCTGCATCTCTTAGTTGCCAACGATGCCATGGAGATCACTACATCAATAGCTGTGGTCAGTTCCGAAGTTTAGCCACCAATGATAAACCAACAATCCAGCAGGTGCAACAAATATCAACAACCAATTCTAGAGTGGAAGAATAAGCGATAGCAGCTGCCAATATAAAGAATACGGGAGTTGAACGTCCAGCTATTATCGAACGTGGAAAAATAGCACCTTCTCATCCACAATAAAATCACCAAGTACATGGAGTTTCCAAAGTCCTCATACACGAAGTCTCCATTTACGAAGTTCCCATTCACGAAGTTCCAATTCACAAAGTCTATGTACACAAAGAAAAGGAAATTGCAGGCCACGAACAAATCGTTGGAAGTCCTACAGATGCTTTTAAAGTAGCACCTAGCGATGGATGAAGCCCAGAAAAGGCAGCAAAAACTATAGACAACGAGAAACCCTCTCAATTCACTAAAAATTTGACACCCGGTGGAGGGTGGAACCAAGAAATGGCAGACAGGAAATCAGAAAATAAAAAATCCGATACCAAATATTCCACGCCTAGTGGAAGGTGGAATCAAGAAATGGCAGCAAGAAGCCCAGAAAACGATAAACACAATGCTAAGCACCTAGCCCCTAATAGAGAATGGAATCAATAAGACGGCTTATCAAAGTCTGCGAGGGAATTAACCGAAGACACGCAATGCGGAACACCTAGGCAAGAGTGATATTAATTGTCGTATTCGCCCATATAAGGCGGGAGTACGCAGCGTCAACTCAGTTGTTTGTCTCCAAAGGAAGAGGCAGCAGATGGACGTTGGCAGGATGTTCCAAACCAAATTTCAACAAATACTTATATTTGCAGTCCAACTGTCGTAAAAGGTATCGAAAACAACCCAATTTGCATCATTGATGACATATATCACCGTGCGGAAGTCAGTCAATGCAGCCTACGAAAACATCGCATCCGGACAGTTATTTGGAAACAACTATATATGGAAAACATCTGGATATTCGTCGTCAGCAAGCCAATCCGCATAGCTATCACCTGCAGTGCTAATAGGGAAGATGTCACAGTCAAGTCACAGTCAACACTACAGGTGTCATTCAGATTTCTTCAGACTGCATCATTCAAACCACTAGAAATATGTTAACTCCAAGGCACAACAAGAAATTCAAAATCCTGGCAGGATATTCCAAATCAATCCGCATTAAATTCAACGACACAATAACACCAAACTCTTTTACAGAAATAGCAGAGCAGCCAGTACTAAAGCAATCAGACCACTTTGAGGATCTACAAGCTTCTCAGTTGGACTTCCAACAGCATCTAAAAGACATGACATGGAAAACCATCAGACATTATTCCTATCTATCCAGCGGAATAACCAGCATATTGGAAGCCGCTGCTATACCTAATAGGAATTATCTATTGTGTGCGGAGGAAACTACACCGAAGAAAGCATCCAGCTAAACAACGCCAGCAAGCAGTAGAAGAATATCCCCTTAAAACAATTAACGTGGTGGAAACAGTGTAGTGTATTTATAAGTAGTTTAATTTCGAATTAAACAGACTTATTTTTTTTCCAAATTTACGAAGTACAGTTCATAACAGTTCACAGGTTTAAAATGCAATTCTAATTTCACATATAGAAATTGTAAATGCCACAACTGCAAGTTAAGCGCTGATGTGTGTTATGAAACGTTATATCGACACAGTAAATTTAAAATACTTTCCACTTTGATATAATGCAATTTTAATAGTTTCTAAGCAAATTAATTGTATAAATAGAGCTATAATAATAATGGTGAGGCACTAACACCCAATGAAGGAGCTAGGCCTGCAAGGCGGAAGGTCAAAGCTTCTGTATCCTCGCTCTCACACCCGGCTGTCGCGTGTCAAATTTATGACACGTGGTGATGCGGTGAGCATCACGCATTAGACAACCACATTATCAACCCTTGTTCTTTCCAACGCAGGTTCCCAATTATTTAAAGCGACTGGGTAGGCCGCCCGCCAGGGATCGATCTGGAATTTGAACTCCAGACTTCCGCACCGCAGTCCGATGTTCTAACCATTGGGCTACTCTGGCGTTTATAAATAGAGCTATATTTTTATAATAAAAACAATCGGCATTTACTGTTTGATTCATTCCATCGAGCTGCTACCTTTCCAAGCCTAAAATTTTAAATCGTAAAAGTGCGCTTCAGGGTAGTTACCAAATATCATCGTCCCTCTGAGTGGCTTGACTAGATTGTCTTAAAACAGGGTGCAGCATCACCCTTGTGCTCAGAACGCTAGGGACGGAACCAGTGCAAGTAACGGAAACCTGATTCAGCTTCCAGGGAATTCGGTTCACATAGTTTCTACAAATATAAAAGTTATGCTGTTATAAGTATTGTTACTTCATGATATTAAAAGCTATGACGCTATTTATTATAGATATTTTTGGTATACTGCTCTAGTAGTAACTACAGTGACTATATACAGAGACAGTGTGGCCATACGTGCTGGGCGGCCATTTTTGTGATAAAGTTCTATAAAAGTAATACAAGCGCATTGTTAATTCACCACAAACTAATCAAAATATATCCGATTTCTTAAAAAATAGGAGAAATACCTGTAGTAATTTATATTTCTCGCTTGTATACGTAAAAATATTTGTTCTTGCTTAGATAAACAAGCAAAATACGTTATTTTATTACCTAATATAACTCACAAAATTACAGACAAAATGTACATAAAACAGAATTAATGATGAAATAACGCTTTGCTTCCGTATTTGTTATTTGCAGAAAGACGACGTTTACCACTTATTTTTAAGAGAAATATTATAAATCTTTTAATAATATTAATCTTTAATGCATGACAAGTAGCAGTGTGTGAAAATAGGTCAGGTTCTTCCATTTTTGAAATGTAAAATTCTTTTATATTAATATCTTGACCTTCAATAACTTTATAGTAATTTACGATACAAGTGCGTAAAGCTACTCTTTAGGCACGAGTGGGGTAGAGTTAAAACGCGAGTGAGCGAGCGTTTTAAGCCCCGCGAGTGACTAAAGATGCTTTACGCATGTGTATCGTACAATATTTTATCTAAGATAGAATCTAGAAAACACGGTAAATATGAAAAAAAAATTAATGTAAATTAGGATTACCAGCAACCGGTCGTAATTTTGGGTGTTTTAAAAATTTTAGAACACGTTGCTACTCACAACGTGTCTAATGAAATCTTTTAAATACGTTACTATTGACGACGTAAACTAATAAAAACCTGTTATTAAACAGTCGTTTTACAAACTTAAAACTGCCAATTAAAATGCAATTTTACACACTGTCGTAGATAAAAATATTTTCTAAATTCCAATTCTATAAAATTCAGAAATGTCAATTCATTGCAAAAATTTAAACAGTTTTTATTATAACTTTTTAGACGCGTTAGCTTAGAAGATTTGAAATTAAAAGGGGTTTTTGAACCAGCGGAATTAATACAATATTTACAAGTTTTTGAAGTATTAATAATGCTTTTTATTATATAGCCACACACCTTATAAAAAGAGTTTAGTTCACCAAAATTTAGGTTCATAACGGGGTCTGGTAATACTTCTGGTATGACTGGTACATTACTAATCGTTTTTGACGGTTTTGACAAGACATCAAGGAATCCTGATAGAAATTCTCTTTCGTCTTCTTCATAACTTCTTCTTGATACATCTCCTAAGTATTGTGATACAGTTATTAGTTTTAAATTGTTTTTAACTTGTAAAGCATTCGGAATTATTTGTTTTGATCGTAAAATGCAAAAAAGATTTTCCAGGCAATCTTGGGTGAAACGAGAAGTTAGTAAAAATCGAAATCCTTTTTCTTCAAGATAGATTTTTTGAATATCAAGAATGGATTTTGTTGCAATTAGTGCCCCAGTTTGAGAAGGCTTCCATGCACTGTTGGGACCAACTTTTAAATCTTGAATAATAGTAATGAAACTTTCTAAAAATGTCATTGTTTCTTCATATATTTCTGGGCGAAATTTACTTAAAGCCATTGTAGGATGGCGCGATGTCATAATTTGAAACCACCGATCAATTATATCAATAAACCAGGCCGTAGTAAGATATTCTGGTTTCCCTAATTCTTCGGCTAACAGCTTTAAAGCACTGCTGATGTCATGGTTTATTACGTTTGTTGATTTTTTAACTTTCATTTTCTCAAAATGATTAGGCAGTAGATCTTCCTCACTTAATTTTGGAGCTAGTTGAAATTGTAAATTTTTTGATATTTTACAACATCAACAATATGATCTGCAGATATAGTGCTGGTAGGAAGTTTATATTTATTCTGTATCTCCGAAGATATTGAGATTGTTTTGTTATTTATAAACATGTTTTTGATATTTTTGAATAAGTGCGGAACATCGGCAATTAGAAATAGTTTCCTATTTTTGTCCAAGGGATGCATTATAAAGTTTTTAATTTCGCAATGACGACCACCTTTAATATTCCATGACCTCCACAAAGCTTGATTCGAAGCACCCATGTCGGAAGTGACGCTTACTGCTTTTAATCCCAGAGCTTCAGTTTTTGTTATATTAACAATAATATCTTTAAATACAGATCCATTAACAGAATTTCCAGTAAAGTAATAAGCAATAGTTTGCTTCCACCGGGTGCTAATTCCGCACAACATGAAAACTAAAACATGTGTTGCATCTCCTTCGTGTTCCGGTAATGTAATTTTTCCAAAATATTTTTTGAGAGAAGTGTCAAAAGTCAACGATGAGCTTATAGCCATTTCATCCATTACCAAAACTACTTCCTTTTCATTTTCGTGTTTGAAAAGGCTTACTTTTATTTTAAGGAATTCGAACACTTCTTCCAAAGTCCCACTATCAAACTGTAAAGACTGTAGCCGTCTTCTTAATGTTCTTAAAGCAGGCAAAGGTATTTTTTGCTTTAACAATGCTTCATAGCTATTAGAACCACAACTAAATTTTAATTGTAGAGCTTTTTTTTATTGTTGAATTAGACCACTTCATGTAACTTGTTGATTTTCTTTTTAAAGCGTTAATTTGATCCGGAGAGAAGATGGAATGCAATAATTTTGTGTTTGGCTTTTTTTAATTTCTTCTTCATACTTCTTAAAGCGTTTTTATAGTTTTTCATTTTAAGAGACACTTTATTGTACTGTTTTCTATATCTTTCTAATTTTTGATTGAGGGTCTTGTCCGTAACGTCGTTGCCCTTTTCTTCTACAACTTCTAGTTCTATACTGTCGCTTTCACTACTTAATTCTTCAACTGGTGAGAATTTTCTTGGGGGTAAAAGGTGTAATAAAGATGCTCATGTTGAAGGAATATCAACCCAAGTTTGTGGGTTTTCAAGATTGACGCATGTAGTAGGCTGACGTTTGGCAGGAAGTTTGCGAGTCTGTTTTGATAGCCTTGCTTTTCAATTTACGCTTCCCATCTTCTCGTGTCTTCTCCCACATTTCTGGGGCAAAATTTACCTGTAAGCAAACATTAAAATGCAATAAAAACTATAATAAACACTGCATATTAACTTGGGGGAGTTCAGCGCTACTTACTTCACAGATACACGAATACTTTGTTGGAATCCATTTATCTCGTTTCATTTTAATAACCCACTCTTTTCGTCGAACAGAATTACTGGGAAAATGTATCATTATAAAGCCTTTGGCATTGGAATTTGTGCAATTTATTGCAGCACACCCCGGCATGTCTGCATAATAGAAATGTATTGTAAGGTTAAATTAATACGCCGCTTATTTAGTGTTTAATATTATAAAAATACTCACCTATATGTTCAGACTTCTATAAAATATGTTAAAAAAACTTTATTTTCACAATTAACGTTGAAAAAACAAATATACTACACTATTTCGCTTAGTTATAACAGAATTAATCACAATTCACATATACGAGCAACGTAATCCTCGCAGAATTTAGCACAAATATGGCCGCTCTGATGATGTATTTTAACTGACCAATAAGAAATGAGACACCCGTATGGCCACACTGTCTCTGTATATAGTCACTGTAGTAGTATCAAGAGATCCAAAAAAAAACTGTCCCTCAGCGGGCTGTGGAAATTCAACGTATGAATAATATGTTGGTGAAACTGTACGTCAACGTCAAATTCGAAGTTAGCAGGTTAGGATTTGCGTCATTTTGTGTCAAAACTGACGGAAAACCTAACCTGATAACCTCGAATTTGACATTGACGTACAGTGTCACCAACATATTGTTCATACCTTGAATTTCCACAGCCCGCTGTGGAACAGTTTTTTTTTTATCTCTCGATAGTTAGTTAGTTAGTGTTATTTTTGGGGAGACTCTAGCGAGTCGAGCAAGTAGGCCTTTATAGGCCCTTTTTGCCAACCCCATGAACAAGGTCTAGGCATGCAGAGTACCAGGTACCTTTGTCCTACTTTGAATTTAACTATCTACCAGCTTAGCAACGAGCTGTGTATATACGGTTTTATTGCCTAGGCCGGTAGCACTTAATGACGCTTTTGATAACGTCCAGAGGGTATTTTAAAACTAACTGTTACACAACTTATTAAGTTTAGATAGACAATGCGTCTAAAATTACTAATATTATTTATTACAATAAAAATTAAACTTGCAATAATTATTAATAGAATAGGTATTGAGAGTATTGACAAAAACCATTTTAATTATTAAATAATTGTCTCAAATGATTTGCTTTCAAAATGGTTATTGTTGTTCAGTATACAAAAAACATTTATACTTTTATCGGTTGCAGAATATTAAGCCCTTGTTTACATACAAAAAAGTGGACTGGTAACTAAGTCATAACTGATTTTTACGGTAATAGTCCATTACCGTACTTGGCAACCATTACCGTACATGGCAACCGATGAACTATTGAACAAACCACGGATGTTATGAATTATAACAGCCCTAGATTTTTAAAATCCTCGCTCTGCGAGCTCGGATTTCAATACATCTGCGGCAGTTATGATACTCATAACATTCCTAGATATGTTAATAGCTATTATACGTCCAGTATTCGCATTTATGGACTCCTTAGTTTAGGTGTTTCGCCGTGACGATCTCGAGCGTGATGTACAAGCTCACTTTGACTTTAAATGCTTAGATACCTGCCTAATGTCGTAAATTGCTATAACAGTAACGTTAAAAATGGTCTTACCCAAAGGACCCAACAGTATCACATTCTGCAAGGCGGTAAAGTAAAGAAAATCGAAAAGTTTAGTTATTTCAAAAGTCAAGTTTCCACTTAATGGTTTTTATGTACGACCGGGCGGAATGGATCACGTTATACCCTATCTTTGAGGGCGTAATATGTAACTCTACAACCCAAGAGCCATAAAGTAGTTCATGGCTCGCTAAGCTAAGTTGTCACTTTTATGACGTTTGGAAATAATAGTTATTTATGTTGAACCCTCGAGGCTGCTAGGCAATATAATACACGCCTGCCATACAACAATTTATCCAACTCAATAAATACCAAAAGAACGTAAGTTTTAGATTGGCAGCTGTGAAAAGTCAAAGTGAAAAATTAATTAGAATCGAGGTAAAGGAGAGATATCAAATAAATGTATAATTGTATTGTTGGTGGCACTGTCAGTCATGTTGAATTCGAGGTTAGCAGGTTAGGTTTTGTTTGCTATTTGACACAGACTATCATAAGTACCTAATACTAAATTTGCTTGGCCGATGAGTGCTAACCTATACTTAAAAAATATATTGCATATAAAGCCTACACTTATTATGGAATTTATACCGGGTGTCGTAAAAAGAATAACATCTAGTATGCTTTGAATTTCCCATAATGCAATACCACTAACGATCTAGCAGCACATAAAAATGTACATGCAAACAACATTCAAAATCTACTAGATATAATTCTTTATAAGACACCCGGTATAATGCCTAGGCATAGATAACATATGAAAAATACTCTTAGCAGATGAATTTCATAAACTACTTTGCTAGACATTATATAAATTGCCTAGCCATTATATAAAATGACTGATTTATACAAATTGCCTGTATCATACACAATTCAATTTTAAAAATGCAAAAACTCTTTTAAGCTCAAAAGTTTGTGGAGACTATACTGCAGTGAACTCTTCAAAGGTGACTATGAAACTGACGTGAATAGGAAAAGTTATGACGATCCGCAGCAACTAAGTATAGCAATTAAAAGCTATGGGAGAAACTAGTCTTAATATTTTTTACAAAATCTGGAAGGAAATGTGAGTAACAGGCAGATATCCCAATAACTGGACAACCTGCGTACACCTCCACTGCACAAAAAGTCTCTAAAGCAAAGGTGGCCAAACTAGGGGGGGGGGGGCATTCCGGAGAACCACTAAAGATGAGATAGTCGCGATTATGGTCATGCTGTTGGTTTTTAAAAATATTTCATATACCTATATATTTCTTGCAGGGTTCAGTGTTATATTTTTGTAATCATTCCTATTTACGAAAGTAACATGCTGGAAATCGCCGCATTCTATTCAGCGTGGCTGTAACTGTGTATTTAAATGGAACAGCAACATGTGAATATGTCTATTCGTCTATTAGAATGTACACTGTTTAATTCTGAATCGGTGAATTTATTCTTTATTGTTTTATAAATAAATGTAATAAAATAATTATCAGCGAGACACCATGAATTAGAATGGAAAGTGGCGGATTGATCAATTAAGCCGAGACTGGACTAAATTGCAAGTAAGAAACAAGCCCACAAATGCTGTTGTATTAAACCTATTCATACAAAAACCAAGAGTATTTTTTCTTTTTTACACTTTCATTATTGTTATCTTAAAATGTAATCTTTGTTTCGGTATTTAAATTTATTCCTGTATAATTTCATTCATTTAACGATATTTAATTTTATTTTTCATTAGAATTTAATATCTATTTTAGTGTTTCTCTCGAATTATTTGGTTATTTTCAATTTTAGTAACATAATTGTCAGTAAGAACGCCATGGATAATAGATTGTTACGCCCCAACTCTACTAAACTGCAAATTCAAACTAATCAACCATCGTTTTTTACAGACGAAAGTAAGAGTAACAACGATGTAAGTGTAACTGAAGAAATAAAACTTCGGCTCCTTCTATATCTAGTTCAGGTGTAAAAATAAGAGGCTGTAATAGCTATTTGTGCAACAAGTGCTAAAAGTGAATGTTTATGCACGAGACATGAAAACTATAAAACGAAGCCGAAGGCTGAGTTTCATAACATGTCTCATGCATAAACACTTTTAGCACGAGTTTACACACAATATTTTTTCTATGACCTTAAATTTACTGTTATTAATTCATAAATGTCGATTTAACAAAGGTTGGCATTTATAACAGTTATAATTTATGTCATAGTAAAGAGATGGCCGTGATGGCGCAGGTAATAGCTACCGATGGACCGATATCACAAATTAATGAGACTACAGTAATTTTAATAACAGCATCTACTTAACAACGATACAAAAAGCACGTCAGGCTCATTCGAGCAAGGTTTAAGATATGCCATTGCTAGTCGATCGCTCTTAAAACATGCATAGCCAACTAATTCTAGAAATAATAAAATATATAATTTATTAGCCCTTCGTGGCCTTCGTTATGGGCTAATACTCCAAAATACATAAATTATAGGGCTGCGACTAGGTCCACATCTGGAACGCTTCGACGGATCGGCTGTCGGAATCTAACACGGCCAGACTGACGTTTGACTCGTCCTCGAGTCACCTGGTTTACTACCACCTTCATCAATCTTTAGACCGTTGTTTCCCAGAATACTGAAACACATAATTTAGCTTTACCAAGAGGGGAGAGAAAAGTGGATTCAAACCACATTTGGCATCACTTTTCTCAGCTCTCTTACATACATACATCACCGAATAACTGATTCGCTATACCGCGAGACCGTTATTCTGATGATCTGCCATGCTTGTAACTGAACTGCTCTATTTCCACAGTACACCGTTACAAATCACATCTGAATTCTTTACCGAATTCATACATTCCTATGTCACCGAATAACTGACTCGTACCGTTATTCTGATTTGCCTTGATTGTAACTGAACTGCTCTATTACCACAGTACACCGCTACAAATCAATCCTGAATTTTTTACTGAATTCATACATTCATATATCACCGTATAATTCGCTATACCGAGATACTGTTGTTCTGATCTGCCTTGATTGTAACTGAACTGCTCTATTGCCACAGTACACCGCTACAAATCAATCCTGAATTCTTTACTGAATTCATACATTCATATATCACCGAATAATTCACTATACCGCGATACTGTTATTCTGATCTGCCTTGATTGTAACTGAACTGCTCTATTACCACAGTACACCGCTACAAATCAATCCTGAATTTTTTACTGAATTCATACATTCATATATCACCGTATAATTCGCTATACCGAGATACTGTTGTTCTGATCTGCCTTGATTGTAACTGAACTGCTCTATTGCCACAGTACACCGCTACAAATCAATCCTGAATTCTTTACTGAATTCATACATTCATATATCACCGAATAATTCGCTATACCGCGATACTGTTATTCTGATCTGCCTTGATTGTAACTGAACTGCTCTATTACCACAGTACACCGCTACAAACCAATCCTGAATTTTTTACTGAATTCATACATTCATATATCACCGTATAATTCGCTATACCGAGATACTGTTGTTCTGATCTGCCTTGATTGTAACTGAACTGCTCTATTGCCACAGTACACCGCTACAAATCAATCCTGAATTCTTTACTGAATTCATACATTCATATATCACCGAATAATTCGCTATACCGCGATACTGTTATTCTGATCTGCCTTGATTGTAACTGAACTGCTCTATTGCCACAGTACACCGCTACAAATCAATCCTGAATTTTTTACTGAATTCATACATTCATATATCACCGTATAATTCGCTATACCGAGATACTGTTGTTCTGATCTGCCTTGATTGTAACTGAACTGCTCTATTGCCACAGTACACCGCTACAAATCAATCCTGAATTCTTTACTGAATTCATACATTCATATATCACCGAATAATTCGCTATACCGCGATACTGTTATTCTGATCTGCCTTGATTGTAACTGAACTGCTCTATTACCACAGTACACCGCTACAAATCAATCCTGAATTTTTTACTGAATTCATACATTTATATATCACCGTATAATTCGCTATACCGAGATACTGTTGTTCTGATCTGCCTTGATTGTAACTGAACTGCTCTATTGCCACAGTACACCGCTACAAATCAATCCTGAATTCTTTACTGAATTCATACATTCATATATCACCGAATAATTCGCTATACCGCGATACTGTTATTCTGATCTGCCTTGATTGTAACTGAACTGCTCTATTGCCACAGTACACCGCTACAAATCAATCCTGAATTCTTTACTGAATTCATACATTCATATATCACCGAATAATTCGCTATACCGCGATACTGTTATTCTGATCTGCCTTGATTGTAACTGAACTGCTCTATTACCACAGTACACCGCTACAAATCAATCCTGAATTCTTTACTGAATTTATACATTCATATATCACCGAATAACTGAAACGCTATACCGCGAGACTGTTATTCTGATCATCTGCCGTGACTGTAACTGAACTGCTCTATTACCACACTACACCGTTACGGTTACCGTTACGTTATTCTGAACACCTTGACTATAAAAATAAAGAGGTTTCTTTGTTTGAATTCCGTGCTGCTGGATTGAAAACACAAAAATCAACTTTGAATAAATATCGAATTATGTCATCCAAGACCCAAATCTATTCACTAGAAGTATCATATTTAGTTAATTAATTGCAGAATCGATGAAATCATGCAATATTTCCGAAAGTCTAATTCTTTCTGCGTCTATTAAAATGTGCATAGCTATGCTCGCCTTTATCAAGAGATACTGTTAGAAAACGTATCATCGATATTATAACGCAAATCAAAGTAAAAAGTTTGCGGTTCAACTTGACGGACGTACCGACGTAGCTTGCTTTACTTAAGTTATCGTGTTCATAAGATATTGTTACGAAAATGATCTTTTGGAAGATATGCTTTTTCGTTAACATCTTGTGAAACATGATAAAGGAGAAGGTATCATTAAATTTTTTATGAGTATTTTAGGTAGAATAATATTAAATGGTTGAATTGCATTGGTGTGTGCATTGATGCGCAGCTTTCATGACTGGTTTCAGTTAGTGCTGGAAAAATGGTTAAAAAGTGCAAACCGGTTAACTGGTTTACGGAAAAACAGGTTTACAAACCGATTCGGTTTAAAAGTGGTTTTTAATGTTATTTAAAAACCGGTTCTTAAACCGTTTACAAACCGTTTTAAATCCGCTTTAAACTAGGATTGTAAACCAGTTTAAACCAGATTAGTTTAGAAAGTATGAATTTCCAAATTAATATTTTTGCATGCACTTGTACTAACCTAAAAAGAATTGAATTTATCTTGCATCTCTAAGAAACTAATGTAATGCAGCATGCAGGATGCATGTTGCATTTATTTTAAAACATAGTATGTAGATAGTTAATACAGTACATATTGCACTGGATCACATCGCGTGAGCTGTCTTTATTTACTTTTTAATGAGCTATTATTTTGATTATTAATTTATCACAGGTTGTGCCGTCATAAATACGTTAAGGTTCACGTTTCAGCGCCTTAAATCTGATATGTACCTTCAGATATAGTGATCTTAGTCTGTGTTTAGATTATTTTTTTATGTTATCAAATTAAAATTTGCCCTTTTTGTATAGAAATTCAGTAACTGTTATTAGTGATAGCTCCTGAAAAATCAGGGGTAGATTCCATTATCTAGATAGCTTATTTCTGAAATTTGATGTTCTAATTTTTATTATTCCCATAAGTCAATATAACTTATGTCAGCAATATGTCAAACAGCTTTGAAATAAAAATAACAAACACCAGATCGTTACAATCGTATACAACAGTATTAAAACAGTAAGTAATTCTTTCATAAATAATTCATCCTTTTATAGTCCTTTTCTAGTTATGACTTTAATACTAAAATCACTCACCTTTCACTTTATTAGCACAACGTTCAGGAAGTCAACCAAACTGCTCCTCTCCGCCTACCAATCGACTCTTTCAAGCACCTTCCCGCAGTGAATGACCCCACGAACAGACCATACGTCCCAATCGTCCAAAATCAGCAACTCAACCTTTCCCACAGTACTCAGCCAACAGCCCAAATCTGCAGACACCTACTTGCAATGATACATCCGTCAACCTCCAAAACAGCTTGACGTATTCCAATTTGATTAATGTATTATGTCAAATGGACTTTTCCAATAAACTTGACTTATTATTCTTCTCCAATGATTCACCTTTTTAGATTAATTCTTCAAGGGTTGTTCTAGAACAAAACGATAATGGAGATTTATTAAACAACTTCTGTACCCAAAACAGCTTGAAAATGAATAACACATTCTTTGATCATGAATGGAAATACAAATATACATGGTGTAATACTCGAGGACAATGGTCGGTAATCGATTATGTACTAACCAATCGGCAGTTTATACCTAATCAAATAGTGGATGTACGAACTCTTAACTCAGCCAACGTAGGAAGTGATCGTAGCCTGCTGTTGTGTAAAATAAGAACTAAACATAATATTCAAAAGGCATCCAGGACGAAGTACATAAACAAATTAAACATAGAGTCAATGGATAACGAGAGTACAAGGAACCTATATCGTAATCGATTAGACCAAAAAATTTTGCGAAAACTCAATATTGGGTAATACTGTACCAAATGAATCATGGCAGAAACTAAAAAATAATATTATATCGGCGGCAAGAGAAGCCCTCGGGGTAAGAAAAGTAAATATAACATCAAACAAGAAATATAAAACACCGTGGTACACGACAGAAATGAAGCATATCGCTGAAGATAAAAAACGTGCATACTTAAAATATAAAGCCACAGGTAAACTAGAAGATAAAGAGAGATACATACAAGAACGAAATGCTGCAAACAGAAAAATTAGACAAATAAAAGAGTCATATTGGGAGGCCTTCACCAAGGACATAGAGCGGGATATATACGGTGCGCAAAAGAAAACATGGTAGATGCTTAGAAATAGAAAAGCTGAAATTAATGAAAGTATTCAAACTAACAAAATCAATAAACATCAATGCAAAAATTATTTCGACAACCTATACAGCAAAAACAAAAGGAAAGATAACAATACCGAAATACAACAACAAATAACAATGGATGAAGAAAATATCACACAAATTACGAAAGAAGAGATGATTAAAGCAGTTTCTACACTTAAAAACAGAAAAGCACCAGATATCGACGAAATAAAAAATGAGTTGCTAAAATATGGAGGAGACAGCATTGTACAGGAACTGGGAAAACTATTCAACCAAATACTAACACATAAAATAGTTCCTACTGAATGGAGTGACTTTAACAGTAGCAATTTTCAAAAGGGGGACAAGACAGAACCTGAAAATTACAGGGGCATTACGCTATTGAATGCAACTCAAAAACTATTCACAAAAATAGTATTAAATAAACTGCAACCCTATTTAGCAATAAGTGAGAAACAGCAGGGCTTTCGTCCAAACCGCTCTACAACAGATGCCATCTTTGTGGTTCGTCAGGTAATCGATAAAGCCATAGAGTTCTCTAAGCCGGCGTTTTTGTGCTTCGTGGATCTCACAAAGGCATTTGACCGCATCAGGCTGGAAGACGTGTTGCAAATACTAGAAGAAAAAGAAGTACCTGAAGATTTAAGGCAAGTAATAAGGGACCTAAACACTAATACAGAAACCAAAGTACAGGGTGATCTTACCGATACTGTCAAAATGACTACTGGAATTAGACATGGGGACTCACTGAGCCCTGTACTGTTCTCCTTGGTTATGGACAAGATAATACAAAGTTGCTGGTGTAGATCAGGCTATCAACACGGCAACAAGAAAATTAACATCGTGTGCTATGCGGATGATGCCATGCTCATTGCGGAAACTGAGGACGACTTACAACGATTATTGCATCAGTTTGTGACAACCGCCAAGAAATATAACATGATGGTGTCCATTAATAAAACCAAATCATTAACCGTTGCAAAAGATCCCGTGCAGTGTAAATTGGAGATCGACAGGAAGGTAATACAGCAGGTCATGTCTTTTAAATATCTGGGAGTGAATATCTCTAGCGATCGAAATTTATATAAAGCAGTAAAATCTCAAACAGTACACAGAGCAAGAATATCGGGTTACCTTCGAGATGTAACATGGAAAAATCGCTGTCTGAGCAACGATGCCAAAGTCAAAATTTATAAAGCCATGGTGAGACCGTTACTAACTTACGGAGCAGAATGTCGAGCGGAGACCAGCAAAACTAAGCAGCTAATGAGAACTGCAGAGATGACTACACTAAGAGCGATAGCAGGAAAAACAAGAATGGATAGAGTACGGAATAAAGATATCCGGGAACAGTGTGGTGTGACAGACATTGTTAAATTTGTTAAAAAACGCAGAAAAGGGTGGAATGGCCATGTCGAAAGAGCGAACCAGGACAGAATTATAAAAGTGGCAAGAGATCACATACCGACTGCAAAACGCCAACCAGGACGACCTCCAAAGAGATGGGCGGCGAGCTGGCTGTCGTCTTCTGTGGATACACCATGAACACAATAAAGCGTGACGAAAAACAGGCACATGTCTAAATAAAAGACGAAGAAGAAGAGTAATTCTGCTAGCCATTAGTTTTTAACACATTACGCATGTAACAAAAGTTTGATTATGTATATTTAATTCAAATTCAATTTTATTCAAAAACCGCTTAAAATATGTTGATCTCACATCCAAGATAACATTAATAACAGCACTATATAATGGCAAGCGTTCCATTATTTTCAATGGCTCGCAATTTCGTCATCACATGTCGCTTAAACTCTTAGACATAATTTACATCAATTTTATAACCTTTTGAAATATTCTGCGACGAAGTTGTGCCTTATTTTGTGCATCCCAGCCATTGTCGTACAACTTTCTGCATAGTAAAGCCCAAAAATCTTTTATGTGTCTTGCCTGAAGAATATTGGGTGGGTTGTCATGTTTTGGTATAAATGGTTATTGTGCTGATTCAGTCAATCTCTCGTGGTTCTCGCATAATGGCAAAAGGCCAAGTCTGGCAAAAATATTATTTCATTAGCAGCATGTGTATTTTGGGCACTTACGTCTTTTGAGAGTACGATGCAATTCTCCATGCACAATCATGTATGAAACATGAAAATGTCGCCCGAACCACCGAATCTTTAGTACTTCGTACTATTCTGCCTTGACTTTTAGGCAAATTTACACAAGGTATTCCTTGTTCGCATTCTCTTATAGTTCGATAAATTATTGAAACTAACACATTTTGGTCTCTGAAGATGTTGACAATATCGCCTTTAGGCATTCGCCCAACCAATTGATAAATAGTCATTCAGATTTCAAGTTTGTAAGACATTTTGATCAATGTAATTGCAAAATTTGTATTATTATCATAAATTCTGATATCCATACATTTTCCAATGGCAACTTGATAATGCATCGTTTAATAATATTTCTCTAGCTTCAAACAAATTCTCAAAACTTTTGTTACATACGTTACTTGTAATCTTCATTAGTTTTATGTCTTTAATTACCCTTCGTATTTTTAAATTTCCATTTTACTTCACCAAGTAGATTTTATTACTACCCTTCTTATTTTATCTAAACATTTTCTTAATAAAACACCCTGTTTTGATATTTTAATCACAAAAAAATATTTTGCTACATTTTGACAATTTGTTATTTTTGAATAATCAAAACAAAATTACATAACGATAACAAATTTCCTCCTTATACACTCTAGTCTTATTATATTTGATTTAAACCTACTAAATTTCCAATTTATTTCAATCAAGTATTTGTCATTACTTTCAAGCTAAAATTTATAAAATACTATCTTATTTTCGAAACCATCTGTTTTTCAAATAGTTTTTTTCCACTCAATTATAAAGTCTCTTTTACTTTCACATTCCCACTTTATATTTGACTAGATCTAAATTATTTTCGCCCATTGTAATCCCTTAATCTGAGCGTGCATTTTCATCACTTTGCCGCTCGCCGAGCGTTTTGGGTTTCCGCGTGAACAAAATAGGTAGCCACGTCTAAATATTTCCTTGACAATGCCCGTCATTTGTCGAAATAATCGCGTCACATGTCTAATAGACTGCGCGAGTAATGTTAACTGGATTGTCAATTAATATTTGCAATAAAATGAAAAATGATATTTTCCAATAATAATATGCTCAGTCGTCAAAAAAATAGTATGTATGTTTCGAGCTAAAAGTGCGCTTGCCGCTTTTGCATGATTGCTGGTTTCGGCTTTGCCTCAACCAGCAATATTCATGCGCAAGCGGCAAGAATGCACTTTCAGCTCTTAACATACAATATATATTATTGCATATCGAAGTGAGACGGTTATGGCGTGGCAAAATTTTTCGTCGTTTTTTAACTTAAGGGTGAAATTCAGTGATATTTGATGGAACACAACGCTCGCTGAACATTTCAACAGCGAAAGTTGGATGTTAATTGTTTGCTATCTTACTGATATCTTCGAAAAATTGAATGGCCTCAGTTTGAGCCTGCATGAAGCAGATGTATGAAGAGGGGTGGTATGAAATGTTTCCCTACCTCCCTGATTTTATTGAGGGTGCAAAATTCGATGGGCTAGAGCTGAAAAAGATCGCATTCACTTACCTAACATCTCTTCATAATCATTTTTCTATCAAATATCAGTTTTCGTATAGTAAAGATTTTGAGTGGATACTTAATCCTTCTGATTGTGATATCATGAAAAAGAATTTAAAAAAAATTATAAAGAAAATTGGTGACTATATATGTATTTATATTTTAATAAATTATTATTATTATATTTAATTGAATTGTCAAATATTTCTACGTTAAGAATTAATTTTAAGCAGAGACTATTAGCAAAGTTGTGGCTTTCACTGAAAAGAGAATATCCAACACTAACTTCACAGGCTATGGATATTCTTTTACAATTTACTTCCACCTACTTGTGTAAAGTTATATTTTCCAAGCTAACAACTATCAAGACGACGTTACGTTCAAGATTATTAGATATGGAATCAGAATTGAGAGTAGCCATTTTTTCACCAATTAAGCCGAGACTGGATGGAATTTCTAGTAAGAGACAAGCGAATACATCCCATTAAATGAAATATATGCATACAAAAATCAAGTATTATTTTCGCGGTTTTCCTATTGTCCTATTGTTTTGTATTAATATTACTATATACTTTAAGTAGTTTGGTTTTATTGATTATATATTGCTACAACTTCACGTATCGCGTCATTAATCTGTACTGATTCGGCTTTTTACTTCTTGTAACCTATTATTATATATTTATGAATAACTTTTTTATCAATTTAAATTGCCCTGTTTATTATTTGAATGTTAATAATTATTCTTTGTGCTAGCTCCTGAAAATCAGGGGTGGATTCCTTTTATCTAGATTGCTTATTCTGAAATCTGATGTTCTGATTTTAATTTTATTACAAGTCACAAATAACTTCTGTCAAATGATATGACAAACAAATTTGAAAATTAAATGACAAATACCAGATCGTTTCATTAGTCACACAACAATATCAAACGGTAAGTAATTCTTCAATAATAAATTCACCTATTAAGTCTTTATTTTATTTTAGTGCTTACCCAAATATCTAAACTGACCCACCTTTAACTCTAACTTATCAATGTCCTGGATGTCAACCAATCTGCTCCACTCTGGCTATTACCACAACTGCTTCAGTTCCCAAACACAGCAAACAGCTCCAATGACAGACAAGATGTCCAAACTGACCAGAATCAGGGACACAAACTCCTACACAGCATGGAACCAAATACACCCTAGCTGCAGCCACCCAACTCCAACACTGCAGCCGCCAAATACCTCAAACGTGCTTCCTCTACCAATGGTCCTTACTTGGAATTTTCTCCTGGCACCAACAGCGTGTAATCCAAAACAATTGATACACAATGTCAAATGTAATTCTACCATAAACTTCACTTTTCTCTATTTATTCTCTTTGTAGATTAGTCCTGCTCTCAGTTTAGTTTTTTACCACATACTTGAAAGCTTCCTTAGTTTTATATCTTTTCTTCTCCTTCAATGAAAATTCTTTTTCATATCACCACGCAAATTTAGTCTTACGAACAACCCTTCTTAATCTCCAAACATATTAATTTTAAAATAAGGTTTATTTCATACTTTTCTATTACGCCAAATTAATTACGGTCACATTGTTTTTCAAATTTGTTATCTTAATAATCAAAACTAAAAGTCCTTAACAATATCATTTTCTACTTTTAACACCCTATATCCTTATTTTTGATTTCTACCTACTATTTATAATAATTTATTTCGATTAAGTATTTGTCATTACCTTCAAACCTTATTTTTTTAATATTACATTATACTTGAAGCCATCTGTTTTTCAATTAGCCATATTTTATTCAATTATAAATTCTATTTTCTTTTTTAATTTTATACTAATTATTATTCATATTCCCAATTTATATTTAAATTAATCCTGATTATATTTAACGATTGTAATCCCTTAATCATATTTTAAATTGATTTTTATGCCTTTGTTTATATCATTACAATATTTCTGTTAGAATGGTCATTTTGTGTATTTATCTTGAATTACTTATTTTTTTCAGTTTTAAGGTTTGAGAAGGATTCTCCATGTATCTTGGACTGCTAGAAGGACAAATGTTCGCATACTGAAATATTTTGGACACATAAGTAGAAAGGTTAACAAAAACCTTGAAAATCTTGTTATTCAAGGCAGACTGGAAGGAACAAGAGCAAGATGAATATTCCCAAACCGTTTAACGGATCAAATTCGGGAGGCTGTGAACGGGTCGGTGAGCAGAGCAAACTTAGTAACCCACCATAGAGAAAGATGGCAAAAAATAGCACACAAAGCTACTGAACAACAGTGCAACTTTAGAAAATATGATCACGACTCTTTTGACAAGAAGAAAACGAAAGAGAAGAAGATTTCAACACCATAAGGTATAAGATATCCAGAATTAAGTAAGTAAGATTACGCCACATGAACTATGCTTAAAAAAGAGATTGAGGCATGGTCCCTTTTTTTTCTAGCTGTAGGAGTTATGGAGTCTTCAAAACACCGTGCACAAAATTATTAGGAACTACGATAATGAATCAGTTTCGTGGCTCATCTTTGGGATCTCAAAAATTGTTAGAACATTAAGACAACATTGTACATTTTAGTGCTATATACGATTAAAATAGATTAATAGGGTCTAACTATCCTATTTTTCCAGTTAGACTCAAAAAACGACAATTTTAGATTTTCGTTTTTCATTTTGATATTATTAGAAGAATTTTAAAAGAATTCAAATGTTTTAAATGCCAAAACAGGTTTGTTTAACAAACATATACGACGTTTTGTAAAAAAAAAATCTGTTTTAATTTTTTATAAATAAAAACTAAAATCGAAAATTGTATTTTTTGGAGTCTTCAGCGGAGTTGCCTTTAATTGTTGTTTATTACATTGGAGTCAGATTTAAAGTTAAAATAATTTACAATATTCACGCTATTTCGATTTTATCAAGCAACATTTTAGCGGAAACTCCAAGGACAGCAAATGAGCAAATGAGCGACCAGAAAACGCCTTGAAATGCGCCTGTCATGCAGCGTCCGTCCAATTTCACAATGAGCGAGTACCAGTACGTGAATATCCGGGTTCTCATAATTGAGCTAAAAATATTTACGAGAAAAGTAAATTAGAGCGCAGGCTTGCCCACAAGTTTTTAATAGTGAGTAGGTCTTACGTAGCAGTTGGATCCAAAATGTCTAATTATAAGCGCCTGTTTGTGTTTGTTTCTCTTTTCCTGTTGGCTTTGTTGCAGAGAGGTAAGTACGATTTGATTATGCATTCGCACTTCCGCTCATACCAGTGGCCTCAATTGCATGGACTCAAAAACGAGCACTCAAATTATTCCCCCCAATAGTATGGCTTGCAGACTAACTTGACTTAGTTGTAAAATCATGTGGTTTTCGATATTATAACTAGATAATTGTGGGCATAAATTTTGAAATTCTAAAACGTGGTTGTTAAGCTTTTAGTTCTATTAGTTCAAAAAGTAATCGTGGACTATTATTATGCGAAACAATTTTGTATTACAATTAGTTTTATAAGATATTTATATAGCACATTTACAAAATTAATCCACTTGTATAATATCTCAAAATACGTAAGGAGCTCTGTGATATTACTAAAAAATAGTATAAATAAGACGCAAGTGTGACTCACGCCTGAATCGCCTTGTGGCAAGCGTAAATAAGAATTAAGAGCACCAGCCTGTAATCTTCATAATCATCCGTAATGATAAGTACAAATTGAAAATGTCCTCTACATCCAATCAACTCAATATACCTCAAGACACGTGAATATTTATATACAGCGTGTCCCCCACATATGTACATATGGCTTAAGCGTAGGTTCTTGGGCTCAAAATCCAAAAAGCCATTTTAACTTACCTACATCCAAATGCGTTTAATTAATCCAGTATTCTGATTTAAAGTTCTTCAAAAAATCATTATAACAATAAAATGCTTGAATCGATTAATTATATTAGTATGACACTCCAAACTAGCCTAAGTCATCGTTTGAAATAATATTGGTTATTATTAGTGGACTGCTAATTGCTGAGGCACGAGAGCCACAACACGATTAGCGAGTAACCCTGTCTTAAAAAAAAGTTTGAGAGTTATCGGTCTTACCATTAAAGGTTACCTGTTTGATATGTGTCGTATCACCCATTTTATCTAAATCGATACAAAAATTATGTTGTTATTAGCAAAAAAAAATTAGATTTGAGACAAGGTAGTGGCTTAAAGAGACGCATTTATATACCGTCTGTTCTATAAAAAAAGCCCAAGACTGTAACGAGTTTATTTGTTATTTTAGTCCTGCCAAAACCATATATATTCTGAAATGGGGAAATTCTCTTTACAATTTGACCAAAACAAAAATTTTTTTAGTGCCTCCAATTTTTCGTGATGACGTCATCGGCACTTTTTTTAAATTGCATAGTACAATTTTTATTATATAATCCTGTAGAGAATTTTTTGTACTTTTCAGCCGTCTAAACATTTTGTAGGGTTGCATAATAAAAATTTTGAAAAAAAAACGCAAAAAACTAAAGATGTTGAGGAAGGGCATGAAATTTAACTTTTGTCATCAAACAAGTAACCCTATCCTACAGTCACTTGTTTGACGTTTCTATTATTTCATTGTAATGATTGTGTTGCTAAACGTACAGAATGAATAATATCAACGAACAATTTTTGTAATGCTAGGTTAGAATTTTGTTTTGTATTGTTTGGACCTAGTTGTAGCAGTACGTAGTTGAAGTATTGTCATTTCTCGTTTGTTTATGTTGTTTCTTTAGAAAGCCATGGTCTATTGTTTAGTTTTTTAATAAATTAGATAATCTTCTAACTACATTTCAAGTTCTCCTATGTCGCCTTTGAATTTTTGCGTTTTTTTCAAAAAGTTTATTATGCAACCTTATTAAATCTTTCCACAGATGAAATGCAAATAAAATTCTCTACAAGAATATATGAAAAACAGTATACCATGTCATTTAAAAAAAACATCGATGACGTCATCACAAAAAACTAGTGACATTAAAAGAATATTCCTGTTTATCAAATTGTAGAAAACATTGTCCCATTTGATAATATATATGGTTTGTAGCGGTTAAAATAAAAAATAAAGTCGCTCGAGTCTTGGGCCCCTTTTATAGAACAGACGGTATAGGTAAGTTTTAAGTTAAATAGTTTTATTTTGATCTTAAAAGACTGTGGTTAAGCTATGTCCACATGTTATCGGAACACTATGTACTGTACTAAAATATTTTTGTAAATTTTAAACAAATAAATGATGCAATTTCAGCAACAGCTGTAAATATGAAATGCTTCAAATGCACGACGCTGGTTAACAAGGCTTGCTGGGATCCCTTCAATGTATCACAAGTGGTTTTGGCTGAGGATTGCCCTGACTCCTACGCCTGTTTAAAGCAGCATATTCCGGAGAGTTATTGTGAGTATTCTTAAATAACTATTAATTGCGATTAAATTCAATATAAGTTCGTTTGGTTTTCTTAAAAAATCAAAACTGCAATGTCTGTTAATACCTGTAATTTTTACTGTTAATCAAAGTAGTAATTTCTAAGAGCTTTATTTTAGAAATCGTTCTCTTTCTTTAACGATCTTATGTACATAGTTACTTAGAACGCGCATCATATCGTCATTAAATTTATGGCCCAAGCATGTAGAACACAATAATAACAAAGATATTTATCAGCGAATAGAAAGAAAAATTGAGAAAAATCTAGCCAAAGGCCAATTTGCTTTCCAAAAGGGAACAGGAACAAGAGAAGTAATTATAGCACTAAGATTAATTATAGAAAAATTGCTAGAAAAAAGATAAAAAGTGTATGCAGCTTTCATTGACGCGGAAAAGGCATTTGATAATGTCAAATGGGACAAGTTATTTACTATACTAACCAACATAAGGGTCGATTATAAAGACAAACGGTTTGTATATAACTGTACACCACGCAAAGAGAAGTGGCATTGATTGTCCTTCTCTCACATGATGAAAATGAACTACAACAAGATCTAAACAAATTAAATACTACTCAGCAGAGAATACAAAATCAAGATAAATGAGAAAAAAACAAAGTTATGGGCTATACAAGAACAACACAAAGAATACCAACATATATGTATATCGATGGGCGGAGATTAACTAGAAGAATCAAACGAATTTACTTACTTAGGCAGCAAAATTAGCAGAGATGGAAGATGAAGAAGAGAAATAGGAAGCCGTGTTCATCAAGCTAAGAAATATTTGTTATCAAAAAACAATCTATTGACATGAAAAATCTCACTACAAACGAGACAAATGTTTTTACAATTATTTGTATGGAGTGTTGTCCTTTATACAGTGTCCGCCAAAAAGTCGGCATAATATGGAAAACATTTTTTTCTACTCACTGTATAGAAAGTCGGCTTTTGCGCCCTAGTTTTAGGAAACAAAACTGTAAATTTCCAACCAGCGGGAGCCAATTTTTATTTGCTCCCGGCGGGAGCCAATTTTTATTTGCTCCCGCATTTGTGTTTATGTCACCATGGATATCACACCAAAGCTTTACAACGTTATGCTGATTTGGAAATTAGACAAAATGTCACTACAGAAATCTAGAGTCACTGTAATGGATTACTAAAGCAACATTTTTGAAATTTCGCGCAATAGAACATGCGTTCGAAGAAAAAATCATATATAAATCACTGGAGCAAAGGTTCATTTCCTCCCTTGTGTGTTTAATGCCCTCCGCTAACGCGTCGGGCATTAAATTCACACGCGGAAGGAAATGAATACCTTTGCTCCCTAGATATATAAATAGCTATTATTTTTGATTCTTCAAAAAAACTTTTTACATCAATAATTTGTGCTTCTCAAAAAACCTATTTAGCGTGTATCATATACACCGAGTGATTTTTACTTGTTTAGAAAATGGAGTTTTTCGAAATTGTCAAAATCCAAAAAATGCTATTTTTCGGAAATTAAGTAAGATTTCAATGAGAGTTTTTTAGGGTGTATTATTTTTAGCTAACTGAACAATCTCAAAACTTAATATTAAAATTATGCAAACATACTACTTTTCGGTAAATAATAAAAAATCTAAAGAAGTAATTAACATTTTATATTATTTTTCCCAATTATTAATATTTATTGTGTTCACATAAAAGAATTTGAACTTCAATATTAAGCCTTTGTATGTGAGATTTTGAAAAATATCCAAACATTTGAAAGATGAATTTTTAGCTAAAGTTAAAAAATAGGTGTTTTCTGGCTTTGAAATTGTTCAGTTAGCTAAAAATAACACACTCTAAAAAAATCTCATTGAAATCTTACTTAATTTCCGAAAAATAGCACTTTTTGGATTTTGACAATTTTGAAAAACTCCATTTTCTAACGAAGTAAATATCACTAGGTATATATGATAGAGGCTAAATAGGTTTTTAGAGAAGCACAAATTATTGACGTAAAAAGTTTTTTTGAAAAATCAAAAATATTTTTTTCCATATTATGTCGACTTTTTGGCGGACACTGTAGATGCGAAAGCTGGAATTTTGGAATACCGAAAGAAGACACCTAGGAGCGCTAGAACTATGGTGCTGGAGAAGAATGCTAATGATAAGCTGGACAGAAGGGTAACAAATGAGGAAGTCATCAGACGAATAGGGGAAGAAATAAAAATGCTGAAGATTACAAAAAAGAAGAAGCTAACTAGTAGGGGACATATAATAAGAGGGAAAATCATGTTGAGCACAATTATACAAGGACAAGTAGAAGGAAAAAATCAGAGAACATGACCACGATTAAAGGTATATAAAATAAATAATGAACGATGTAATGCAAAGATATACAGAGAAATGAAAAAAATGGCTTAAGACCGACGTATGTGACAACATAGTTGAAAGAGTGGTTATAAAAGAACGTACAGGGTGAATAAAAAACGGGATACTAGATCTACTAAATTATGAAAGAAAAAATCGAAGTAGGACTTTGACCATATGACCATAGCAGTCTGTGTCTAAGGTACATGGTACTTTTCATGCCTAGACCTTGTTCATAACAAACCAATCAACAAAACAAAAATAAAGGGTTATATTTAAAAAAAGTCAATGACTTCACCAGTCGCATGTATCGAAATAAAAATCATTAACTGCGTAAAACTGTAACCTTTTTTTTTTTTATTAACTCCTGTACAAGTTCACAATCTGCCCGAAGGCAATAAGTGACTGATTTTACAGTGGGTGCCATGTAATTAAATTACTAGGCAAGCATTCGGTTAGCGCCTTACATTAAAGACCTAACATTAGAGTAACTTAACCTATGTTAGTGTTATAACGAACTAAAAACTAAAATAAAATAAACTAAAATAGCACAATCTTATATTCTATTAATTAAGTCTAATGGGTTAAGTCGTTTTAGGCGGTTTGATGTTTGGCTGTTATCTAAGAGATTGACAGCTAGAGGATTTTGATGAAGTTCAAGTCGCGAAAGGTATTTAGCACTCGCGCACTTGGCTTCTTGTAACACATAGGATACTTTTAAGTCGTGATGAAGCGTATAATTGGAAACAAACCACGGCGCATCTATTATTGTTCTAAGTATTTTAGATTGAAATCTTTGCAGAATTTCAATATTCGAAGCACTCGCGGTACCCCACAGCTGAACTCCGTAGCTCCACACCGGTTTCAGAATCACTGTGTACACGGTTAATTTACTTACTAGCGATAACTTCGACTTTCTGCCGATTAACCAATAGAGTTTTGAGAATTTAAGTCCTAGTTGTTTTCTCTTCATAAATATATGGTGTTTCCAATTTAGACGTCGGTCAAGGTATACGCCAAGATATTTTGCGCTGTCTGATTGGGGAAGTTCTTGCCCGTTCAAAGTGACACTGGGACCATGTCTCTTTACGTAATGTGTAGGTAACATGCTGCGATTTGCTTTCATTTACCTTTATACGCCACCTCTTGAACCATCGTTGTACGCTATCTAGGGCTGTTTGTAGTTTCTCTGAGGCGTATGCAGCAACATCGCTCGTTGCCAAAATGGCGGTGTCATCGGCAAACGTAGCGGTAATTGTATTCGGCATAGTTGGAATATCTGCGGTGTAAAGTAAATATAGGATAGGACCCAGCACGCTGCCCTGGGGTACACCCGACTTTATTGGACACAGTTCTGAAATTTCCCCCTGGTACTTCACCATAAAGTATCTGTCGGAAAGGTACAATTGCAATATCTGGTAGTAAGGTGCAGGTAACTTGGTCTTCAATTTGTACAAAAGGCCTTGATGCCATACTTTATCGAAGGCCTGCGTAACGTCCAGGAAGGCAGCTGAACAATATTGTTTGTCTTCGAATGTTTTATTGAGGATTTCAACTACCCTGTGGACCTGCTCAATAGTTGCGTGTTGCTCGCGGAACCCAAACTGATGGTTTGGTATAATATTCATCTCATCCAGCTGTGGTTTTAATCTCTTTAGGACAACCTTCTCCAGCATTTTAGAGAGTATTGACAAGAGGGTTATTGGCCGGTAGGATGTCACTTCTTCGGTTGGCTTTCCGGGTTTTGGAATGAGAATTATTTGGCCCACCTTCCACTGGGATGGGAAATGCCCAGTTCTTAGAGCAGCATTGTATATATGGGTAATCATAATAAGACCTTGATCTGGTAGTTGTTTGATGAGAGCGCCGGTTATAAGATCGTAGCCAGGTGATTTCTTCGGCTTTAGGTTCTTTATCATAGATTTTACTTCACTCAGTTTTATAACTTTAATTGGAGGTGACATTTGGTTCGGCGTTTCCAGAAACCTAAGAATAGTTTGTTCCTCCTCTGGTGGGATCTCAGAAGGAAAGGGCTGGAACACATTTGCAAGATGTTCAGAAAATGCATTGGCTTTTTCTTGATCAGTTCTTGCCCATGTTTTATCGCTTCTCCTGATTGGCGGGATGTTATCTTGGGTTTTATTTAACTTTGCTGTAGCTTTCCATAGCGAGTACTCCGTAGCCTCTGTTGCTGTTAAATCTTCCAGATATTTTTGGATTTCTTGATTCCTCTCATTGTTTAGCAGTTCTCTAACATGTCTTATTGCCCTGTTGAAGAATTCTTTGTCTTGGGGAGCTCTGGTGGACATCCAGATCTTTCTCAGTCTCCTCTTTTCAAGAATCGCTTCTTTGACTGTCCTGGAACAGTTCTGCTGCTTGAAAGTGTTATTTAGTTTAGGTGTGGAGTCCCAAGCCGCTTTCTGTATTGTCCTTGTTAGATTCTCTACAGCCTCATCTATCTCTTCTCCAGTTTTCAGCGAGATGTTGGTGTCAATCCTTTCTTCAATCAACAGCTTAAACAGTTCCCAGTCGGTTTTGCTGTTGGTAAGAGATACTAACTTTTCTTTGTTAATTATTCTGGAACTCATTGTCACTATTATAGGGGAATGATCAGATGACAAGTCGAGATTCTACTCAGCTAGGAGTTGACCTCTCGAGATGCCTTTTAAAACACAAAAATCTATAACGTCTGGAATTTTATTTGGGTCACTCGGCCAGTAGCTAGGCTTACCTTTGGATAGAGTAATTAAATTGTTTTTATCCAAGCATTTACAAAGTTCACGGCCTTTAGAAGTTACCAGCCTTGATCCCCATCTGGAGTGTTTAGCATTGTAATCACCACCTGCTAGAAATCTGTTACCCAGGGTGGAGTAAAACTCCGTGAATTTGTCTTCCTTAATTACATGTCGTGGAGGGCAGTAGACGGCAGTAACAGTGATTGGTCCTTGCACGTCATTAATTACAATACTGGTTGCTTGTATGTGTTCTGTTTGGAACTTGCAGGTTTCATAGTGCTTTATTGAATTTTTTATGATAACGGCGCTACCACCATGCGCTGTGCCATCAGGGTGTTTAGTGTCGTAGATGTTGTAGTTATGTATTTTTAAGTAGCTGCGGCTGGTGTAATGGGTTTCCGATATTAGCATTATGTCTATATTGTGCTCTTTAAGGAAAACGGTTACTTCTGGCCCGTGGTTTACCAATCCGTTAGCATTCCAAACGGCAATTTTGAGATGTGGGTCCATTAATTGATCTTATCGAGCAGTTTAGACACAATGGTCATCATTGTATCCATGCGCTGAGCCATTTGCTCAACTAGTTTCTCCAATCTGGAGATCCTATAGTCAGGTTGGTTAGATTTTGTAGCTGCAATTTCTAGGTTATTAGTAGTTGCTCCTTTTAGTGCTGAGGCAAACGATGTTCCTTCGGATATTTTGTTTGAAGAGACTGGGACCTTATTTTGGGCCTGTAGTTGGGGACCCTTGGGTCTTAGGGTTGGAAACTTCCTCTGCTGTAGCTCCTTATATACTCTACACCCACGGTAGTTTGCTGGATGGTTCTGGCCACAGAGGGCGCACTTTAAGTCTTCGCGTTCTTTAACTTTACATGTTTTATTACTGTGGAACCCGCTACATTTCACGCATCTTGTTTGGCGCATACAAAAGTTCTTCGTATGACCAAGTCTCATACAGTTTCCGCATTGTGGTATTTGTTTACTTTGGCGTACCGGTTCGACAGTAATTTTACAGTATTGCAGGTATTTAATTTCATAGATCGATTTATTATTGTCCTTGGGTGCTAAGTCCAAGAAGAACATTGGCAGGGGTTTCTTATCACGACTGCTTTTGGCATTGTAAATGTTCCTAATACAGTGGCCCTTGCTGGAAATTTCCGTTTTTAGTTTTAGTTCTTCCAAATTGGTGGAATGGTGTAGTCCTTTAATTACTACGCGAAAACTTCGCTCTGATTTAAATTGGTATGTGAAGTATTTGACATCTTTTGCAGCTAGTTCTTTAACAGCAGCACGATAAACATCTTCATCTTCGGTTAGGAGTTTTACTTCGTTACTTTTGTTAATAATTTTTAAGCTGTACTTGTTTTTAATGTTTTCCTTAGAATTTAGCATTGTTGTCAAACCATCCATGTTATCTATATTTGCGAGAAACAAAAAGGGAGGTCTAATTTTAGCAGTAGTAGTATTAGAATTTTTGTTTTGTTTAGCTATGTCAATCTCATTTATATCTACCGCCGAGTTCTCGAGAAGTTGGAACTTGTTGACTGGGTTTAGGGTTCCTTTATACTCTGTTATTAACTTCTGTCGCGTATTCCTTGTTGGATTTTCTGGCTAGTTCCTTTTATTTTTTTTGCTTGCAACTAACTTCCATTCGTTCTCCATTTTAAATTTAGAAATAGCTTCTGCAGTCATCTGTTCAGCAAGTTTTATGGCTTCTTGTTCGATTTGATGCCGTTTTATTTCCTCTTCTTTATTTTGTAAATTTACTTCCTCATTGGACAAAGGCGAAAAATCAGGTTGCTGGTGCTGTTGAGTTAAATGTGGCATCGACGATAACAGTGCAGTGGACCCTGTATTATGATGGGTCATTGGACGCGCCCGCTTATCGATAACCTTAGTGCGACGGCATTGAGGCCGCGACTTTTGATTCACGTTGTTTTAAATTACACTAATTACAGTTTGTCTGGTGTAACCTGAATTTCAATAGAAACTATTTTTTCAAGTGTTTTTTTTTAATATCTAAAATGAATATTGACGTACTTTATACGCAGTCTGTCTACCAAATGGATTGGCATTTGACTACTAGTCAACATATTTTTGATATAAATAATGTTCTTTCATAAGCACCTGTCATATAATGCGCAGCAGTAAATGCACTTACTTAAACTGCTCATGGAATGTAAAATCAAAGGCCGGTAGAAGACAACACTCATGATTGAAGAATAAAACTGGGCAAGTTTGGAACTGGAACATTCACTGCACCGATCTACCCAGAATCTTCAGAAGTTCGCTGAGGTTGTTGTAAATTTTCAGTGATCGGAGATTGTACTTTAAGAAGAAGATATTTATATAGAGTGTTTCATAACGTACAGAGGAGATTGAAAGGGTAGCTAGAGAAGACCAAAATAAAGTTATTTTTTTAATAAACTTCTATCCAAAAAAGTTACAAAAAATTAAAATTAAAATTAAGTAGCATTCTTTACAAAATGAGGTAGTAATTTACGTTTTCAGTTCAAGCAAGGTATATCTGAGAGTTAACTAAACAATGTTGAGTTAAAAAAAAGTACATCAGCTATTAAGTGTTTAATTCGACTTAAATGGCTAACTACAGCAACGAAGAATATGTAGATATGATTATTATGTATGGAGCTAATGAAGAAAACTGTGCACGTGCAAGATGTATGCATTCGGAAAGATTTCCAGATCGTCAAATGCTTTCCAAGAATACTTTTCTTAGAGTAGTCCAAAGCGGAAGAGAGACTGGCAATGTACATGTACAACCTAAGAAAGGTCATGGTGGCGGCAGACCAAATAAACATGGGGTGAATGTGGGGGAAGAACTTTTAGAAATGGTTGATGCTGATCCAACTACAAGTACAAGCCAAATTGCTTACCAAATTGGCATTTCTCCATTATTTTGTTTGGCACTCATTGATCAGCAATGGTTTGTACTCCTATCATCTGCAAAATGTGCAAGGACTGACTCCTACGAATTATCCGCTGCGATAGCAGTTTTGCGAATGGCTGTTAAATCACACTATAGGAAAGCAGAATTTCCAATACACGTATTGATGATGGATGAAGCTATTTTACTAGAAATGGTGTTCCCAACTTCCACAATTCTCACATCTGGGCTGATCAAAATCCGCACGAGATTCGCCAGAGTAGCTTTCAGCAACGCTTTGATTTCAATCTGGCAGCTGGTATTTTGAACAGCACCTTAATAGGGCCTTACGAACTACCAGCACGCCTTAATGGCAATTCTTATTTGCAGTTTTTACAAGAATTTCTGCCAGAGCTCCTCGAAGATATAACAAAAATCACGTCTTTTGTTTCATAGTCAAGTAATAGTATAAATATTTCATTACGAGTCCGGAAAAATCAATTTCTGAACGTGTAATGAACAATATTTCTTATTATACTTATCTGAAAACAACGTAAAAAGGATAAGAAGTAAATTTTATTTTCACAGTAATAATAATACATCATACAAATAATACCAAACACGATTAACATTTCCATAGCAACGATTTTTTTTATTAATTTAGCGCATGGAAAAAAATCGGACATCGGGAAGTGCGCTGTTCTGAAAAAGTCACCTTTATGTCTTTGCAAAAACACATGAAAACAAGGTGTTTTCAGAGAAGTATAATCAAAGTAACTTTTTTAGTTTTTCTCCTTTTTTTGTTGTATCCTCAGTTGATTTTGAGTTAACATAGTAAGTTTATGTTATAGGTAGTTATTAGGAGAGTCATTTTGACTTAATTCTTGAAAGTAACGGATATCTAATTCTTCTTACCATAACAATTTATAACGTCAATAAGTTTATCCAACACCTTATTATGACGCTATAAGTATGCCGATTTCAGTTGAATTATATAGGTAATAACTAATAACTCACACGCGTCTTTACATAATTCACTCCATGTCGCTTTGCATTTTTGTAGGTGCCAGTATTAAATGTTATTTTGGTATTTATTGAGTTGTTTGATAAACTTTTGTATGACGTGCGCGAGCAAAGAACCCACTCGGCCTAATGGTCTCGAGATATTAACTTTTCCCGAGTGACTTATTTGTAATGCGTATAACACACTTATACCATAAATAGGTAACGTTTTACACTTTTCACCAAATAAATTGAAATACCACTTAGTTTCATAATGATTTTGTTAATCGGAATGTTCACAATAATCAAATAATATTCACAAGGAACGGCTTTTTTCTGCAACCAGCAGTGCTTCGTCTTAGGACGATGCGAGACTTCGCTGAACTTATAGATTTCGATGTTTGATTTTTTAAAACACTTTAATACTGATGGTTCTACTGAAATCCGGTTTAACCAGTAAGAGTCTAAACTCAGAGGGTTGTGATTTTCATTTTCACAAATCGTATATAAGTCCCTTTTGTTAAATCTATACAACTGGCCCATACTCGTAAACTTAACTTGATAAACACAAAACTTCATAATTGACAGAGTAGCAATACAAGGTAATACAATGAGAAATGAGTTAGTGCGTACTAGACGTATATAGCTAATTAAACATAATGATATTTGCTGAACACTAAGACTTGTAGTCAGACTTGCTAGTTGTATTGTGTGTTTATAAATGTCTCTAATATTTTACAATTTAAATTAAATTAAAATTTGGAACCTCCTGTTTCAGGTCTGATATGCAAAAATAATATTTATGTGGAGGAGAAACGGTAATATATTAATAATATCTTCATATTTTTGCAAGACGGTTGGCTGTATCAGTGACTTTCTAGGAGTATGTAGCTTGCAATATGCAATCTATCTTTAAGATTATGAACAAAACCAATTTACTTAGTTGATAGCTTCTCTTTTATTATTGACTATTTATAACAAAGGATTATTAATTTAATTAAATAAGAAAAAACTTTCAACTGTACGAAAATTAAAATACCACTGGCTGAATTGGATTCTACAATAATTAGCAATATGTCACCTGCCATATAACCTTTATATTCAACATTGTCATCGTGACATATTCCCACGTTCTACATAAAATAACTACCACTATACGAGGTATTAGTTAAAATTGGTTAAAGCTGTTATTGTGTGTCTATATGAGGAAATAACAAATTGAAGACGTGGTTGGTCGTAATCATTGTGTAAATAGATTGCAAATGGATAAATAAAGTTCTCGTTTATTCGCATTTACTTTGTATAAAAATTTGGCAGATTATCATTACATCAAGTTTGCAATGGTAGTGCTAGTGCAACGTTTCTATATTTTATCAATGAAGGTATATTTTTCTACTTTGGGATACAGAATAAGCCATATCAGAGAAAAGTTCTAATTAAAATTAAACAACGAACTAAACCATATTAAATGTGTTTGAAACGTTTACACCAGGAAGTTGAATTGTTTTATCTGGTTGCAGATTCGATTCCCGAAGAACTGAAAAGGGGCTGCGTGCCACAAGACTATTGCTTAAACGAGGAACACAGATCCCTGCACTGTTCAGTATGTTCTTCATTTCTATGCAATTCGTCTTCCACAGTCGTTCCATCGCTACTGACGATGTTGAGCTTTATATTAGTTAATATTTATAGCGTAGTTTGAACCATTTATTCTCTAATTTGCAACCGTTAATATATTTGTTTTGTTATAAATTTTGTTTTTATTAGCTATAATTGTATTCTATTTTCATTTTAAATCCATTAGTAGTGTTTTGTTAAATGTTATTTAATTTGACCGTCCAAATTTAAAGTTGGTGATGTACGTACAGGTTTGTTTAATATTTTCAAATTTCCGCAGGCGTGAGAACATTGTCTATATTTTATGTACCATATCCTATCTTTAAGCACACAAAACTTAGATATTATCTACTTAACTAAATATTCCAGATTTATTTGCAAAACATACGGTGTAGTGTGTAAATACTAAATATTCTTTGTAATATATTTGAATTTATTTTTGTACGAGTGAAACTCTTAACAGCTCGTAGAGGTGTGTTATCACACAATTAATATAGATACTACCCGAAATAAGTAGTTATAAAACATAAAACGAAATATGTATTAATACTTACTTTAATTATTACGATTTTTATGGCTAATACGCTGTCCATTCTTGTAAGAAATTCTAAAATTTAGTAAATCTATATATAAATTGTGGCAAAATTGTGGTATTCAAAAACATATATTAAATTTCCTGTTGTCAACTGGACTTGTTTTTGACGGTGCGTGTGGTTTCACTTGATGCGACAAGGGAGATAGCATTGTAAATTTAGCTAAAGGTCAATGTTGTGACCAAGCGAAGATTGAAATATTAATGTGAGAAATACTCTAACCATAAAATTATGAAAAATATATAGAATGCTTAAAACTTATTTGCTTCGACGTAACGGTCTTTGCTAAAAGAGTCATTCTCATGCGCTGCAAAAAAACACTCATTTTATTTATTTATTTATTCGATCAATGTCTATAATTGTAGCAGGGAACTGCTAGCACTGAACAATCTGGGATGCATCAACCTTGCTGTTAATAAGCTTATATGCAAAAAGCAGAGGCAGGATCTCTCCTTTTTTTAAACTGCAAAAATTGAATTGTTGAAGCATGAATGCATAAGATTTTGTAAGAGGAAAAATTCCGTGTTTTTTATAATACATGAATCTTAGAAATTTCTTTTGCACTTTTTCAATTTCGCCATTTGGCGCACTTAATACAAAAATAAATATTTTCGACAACCATTTGCTAAAGGAGTCTATTATTTGACACTCTCCATACATCAACAGTATGTTGTTATTGCATATCGTGCAATAAACATTTTATTCCACACTTCTGTAATTTTATTTCAAAACTCCATCAAAATTATTTATTTAAAACCATGAAAGCATACCTAACATGAGTTTTAGTGGGTTTTCAATTTAAAATGACGTTCACGTTTGTTAATATGTCAAAGAATTCGTCTTCGTGTTATTCTTTAAACTCTCTCACTCGTGCAAGAGGTGGAGTTCTACATTCTCGTATAAATAACTATTTTGCTGTATTCGTATTATATCATATTAGATAAGATAAATTAGAGTGATAGATTAGGTAGATAGTGATAGATCTTTATCTTTCTCAGCTCCTGCTGCACTTAAAAAAATGCACTATTATTAGAAAATACAAGCGAGAGAATTCATGGTGGTGTAGTCATTTTATTATTAGAAACGACTGCCTCGTGTTATACCTAAATATTACATCGAATTTACAAGCTGTTGTAGTGTAACTTCAACTTTATCTAAAAATTATAAGATGTTCAATTTTTACCACGTAGTACAATAATAATATGTAGGTATAATAATGTAATTTTACTACATTTTACAAAATAGTGTGAATATAACTTTTAACACATTGTTCTGATACACTAAGGGTAGTTACAAAATAAAAATATGAAATTGATAAATTTGGAAGATTATTACAATCAAAATTTGAGGTGTTTAGATAAGACTGGGTGTTAATTTCAAAATGAATAATGAAAATTAATTGAGACAATGAATAAGGTAATTTGATAAGTAAATATCAATTGAGTATTCAATTTTGATGGTTGAGTTCAATTTTAATAAAGTTTCAAGCCAAGGTTACAATTGACAAATGTGCTTGAGATAATAATAAAGAATTGTAGCATGTAATAATAGGACATTAATATTTTTAAGAAGGCAAGAAGAATTGTAACTACGAGAGCTATAAAAATTTGTTTAGTCAGTTAAACAAACAAACTCATGGAAAATGTACATCGTATTTTGAAATAACTAATTTTGAGAAAAAGAAGTTTGAAGTTATGCCATATTTTGTAAAATTGTTTGGTAAAATATAAAATAAAGGGGCTATTGACAAATCTACGTGGTGAAAATATGAAAATATAACCTAGAATTAATAAAACCATACAATCGGTGAAGATATTGTGCAATACAGTAAATTGGAAATAAATAACACAGAAGATTACATTATTTGAAAGGGTTTGGATTTATTGATACATGCAGGATATAATTTGGATTCATTGGTGACGTTGGTGGTTGCATGGAAGACGGGTTAAACATTTAAAAGGAAGTTGTCGGAATTAGCTGCTTGGTTTGGACGGTTCTGTGGGTGTTGCTGGATGTTTGCAGTGAAAACTGGAGAAGTTTTAAGGTTTGAGTTAATAATTCATATAAAGGCATTTTGAATAATAAACAATGAAAGAAAGAGTGAAAATAAACATAATACAGTACTTACTTTGGTGAATTGATTAATAGATGTGTCAATGTAAAGGATAATGGCCAATACTTGGTTTGATTAAGTGTAGAAGTCAAGATGACAGTTAATGTCATTCAGTAGTCAAGGATTTATATAGAATTTAAACTTCAACTAATCGATAACTAGATTGGCGAACCACCCTGATAAGAGTACTCAATTGAAATAATTAGTTAAAAGTAAAATTTAACATAATTGATTTGAATAAGAAATTAATTAAGGGCAAGCTCAAAGTGGAGCCACTGCACAATTATATAGTCGCCCAACATTACAACATATTATATAACTAAGACAAAAATCGAGTGCGCCAATTAAATTGAACTACTCAGAATCTCACAATTACCCCATTTGTATTACTATGCGACTTTAATACACACAATCAACTATGGTGATCACGGGAAACAGATCAAGGATGTCATAAAATCGAGGAGCTGCTAGAAGTTGATCATGTTTTCCACCAATTAATACTGCGGCGCTCTTAAACGAAAGCCACCCACATCCCTGACTAGCTCAAATTCTCGGCAGAATTAATAGCGTGAATAAAGACTAGGCGGCGGTTCTTGATGTTAAAAAAATGCATAAAATGATTTGAGAGCACAAGTGAGCGGCAGTCGTTCACCACGACAAAAAAAGAGATCTAGCTAGCAGTCAAAAACGCACTTGCAGTTTCTCGCTTAACAATTCCTAAACTGCAGAAAGCAGGTATCGTTGGGGCAAATAATGCATAATATAGTAGTAATAGGGATAAAAAGAGCTTTAATTATAGTCAAATATAATAATAATTCGTCTCTGAACAATTCAATCGTTAAACCTGGTTTTATGAACACACAGGAAATAAATGGGGATCGAATTTACAGAGCCAGATTAAAAATACTACATTGCTTGGTAAGGACTTTGAAGCTAAAATGTAGTAAAGTCAAAATTTTAATTAAGCAAGCCAAACGACACAAGTTAAATTTGAAAAATAAACAGAAAGCTAATTTTTATTATTGCAACCTTAACTGAATCAAACGTATCAATGCTTGGAGGTCTTGGCACAAGCGAGATAGCCTTTAACACAGCGAAATTATGATTGACATGCAGCCAAGAGCTGCGAAAAAAAAACTAATGTGAAAAGACAACCCCGAGCTAGAATCGACGGTCTCGTTATCCGCTTCACACATCGCAGGCTAATGCCCTAATTGTACTAATTAAATTTTGCTGTCATATAAGCTAAGAAAAGGCATTATGTAGTACTCAGAATATTACACTTGCAGAAAGATTTTAGGTAGAACGCATCTATGGGCTTGGGGTGCTCGGCTGCCGCTACAGAATGTTAAGCAAGCCGTAGGTAGCTGGACACAGAAGCTCTTGTCCCATTACGGAATGTCTTCGGTATTCGAGCAGAACATGACCTCGTCACAGAGGCGGACAGAATCGGGTAACTACAAATCAGCGGCTCGTAAATACATCGAGGGCAGCTTTCCAGGTTTCCACGGAGGATCTCAACTCTTACTTGAGTATTGAACGCATAAAGCGTACCAAAGCTCGAGCCTAATGCCATATAAATTAGCACCAAAAATACCCGGGGAAGAAGAAAATTGTGCTCACCTTAAGCTGGAGGTTGGAGAGTTCACACGCCGCAAAGACAAATAATTTGAGCACACTGTAGTATTAGGCGTAAAGAAAATTCGCCGCGCTCACAAGTCTGGGCGATTTTATAAACATGGTAGAATTTGGAGTTGGCACATGGGTTACAAGTCCCTAAAAAGGCTTAGTGACGGATCTCACAGCTTTGCTTGTCGAAAGGCAAAGCGGATAAAACAGTGATTTTAAATTTGACTCCGCGTTACTTTAAAACTCAACGTGAAGTTAATTCTACTCCCACCAACATTATATAAAACTAATAAAATTAATCGGAGAAAAGGAGTAGGCTTATATAGCTCTCAACGACAAATTAGGTTTCTAACGCCGAAATTAAAAAGGGCCGTTACAATATTGGTTCACCAACCCATTTTCGTCTAGATCTGGTACTTTCTCTGTTCTCTGTAGATGGCGTGGGCTATTGATCTTGATCTTCACCTCGACGGTGACTGCCTAACACGCGAACCTTTGTGAGTATGGTTCAACACCTCAGAGAATTTGGATCCTTGGCAATGCACAAACGCGATATTAGCCGGCAACGTGAGAATCGAATTCTCAATGCCGAAGAGGAGATTTTGCAGGAATGGGAAACCAACCACAAATAAGTACACGACGTCTTGCTAATCAGGTAGAAATATACCAGTGTGTAGTCTGGCGAACTCTAAAAGAACAGCGATTACATCCATTTCATATTCAAAAAGTCCAAGCTCTGAAACCAGAAGATATACCTCGTCGTCAACATAATCAAGGTGAAAATCCAAATTTTGTGGCCAATATCGTAACTACTGATGAGGCTGGTTTATCGCGAAATAGGGTTCATAACGCTCATAACACGCATATTAGGACAGATGAAAATCCTAATCAAATTCGAAAATGTCGCTTCCAGTAAACATTTTCCATCAATATCTAGAATTGTTGCAGATCATCTTATTGATCCTTAAGTTTTGCCCACACTGTTAAATAATAATGGTTACTTCGATTTTTTGGAAAAAGTTGCTACCAGAGTTGCTAGAGGAACATGCTTTACCTCCATGGTGACGCTCCAGCTTATTACGCTGCATGAGTGATGGCTTGGAAGAATAACATGTTCCTAAATCATTGGATGCACCGACCTTGTGGCCTCCAAGATCACCTGACTTATATCCTTGTGATTTTTTATATGGGTTGACATGAAGCAACAGTTGAAGAAGTCCAACAACGAGTTAATAATGCCGCATTGCAAATTCATCAAAGAGCAGGAGTTTTTGAACGCCTTCGGAGGTCTTGAATACGCCGTACAGAAGCTTGTATTGCCAACGCATTTTGAGCATCTCTTTTAGCGACTTGGCTTTAATTGTTATGATTTAATTTTCGCAATCACAAATAAAATTTTGCTTTCGTTGTTTATCTTTTCGTCTTTTTAATTCAAATGATCGTATTCATTAATTCATAAAGGGCAGGCTTTTCTTATTGTAGATACTTTTTACTCTGATTCAACTGGCCACATCTCATAATTCAAAAACTGCGAGCTCAATTTGAAGAATTTCAACGGCTCTCAAACACAGTACCTTCATTGTATTTCACAAAAACTATAAACATTTTTATATGGCAATTTTGTGTATTTTGTATTATATTGATGTGAATAATATATTGTAATGTTTGTATAACAATAATATATGATTTATTAATTGATTAATTTAAAACACCTACATTTAATTCATTGTTATGTTACTATGCCATTTTTATTAATATTGCAGTGGTATTTAGCCCTCTACTCAGCTCTGGTAGCAATGAAAAGAAATTAAAAATAATGTCACTAAAGCACAGAGTTGAGGTAATGCATACAACTGAGAAATTCCGTATAATTTATCAAATCATAACCACAATGGCGAAACTTGGCCACATTGAAAGTAATTGAATTAATAGAAAAATATTGAAGCTCAATTTACATGTATTGGAGTCAGTAAAATAATTTTAAAACATAATATAAAAGGTTTGGGCAAATTAGAAACCAAACCTAAATTTGTTAAAACTGGCACAATAGTTCAAAATATGCACAGCTTAAAATAAAGCGTTAGCTATTAAAATAATAATTACATAAAGACGTGTGTTATGAGCTTTTTTAAATAAGGTAGGAGAATGCAGACAAAATTACAGAGCGACTGAAAGAATGAATGCTGAAAGATATCCTCAGCGTGCCCATCAATTCTTCAATGTTTTTCGGAGATTGGCAGCACGTATTTGTACCACAGGGCAGTTGCAACCAACGTACAATCGCGGAAATAGAATTGCAAGACATGTACGTAATGACAAGGAACCTGATATTCTCGCTGCAGTAATTGTTGATCCGCATATTTCAACGAGAGAACTTGCAAGGGATTCTGGAATTAGCCAATACTCCGTATGCAAAATTTTGAAGGATCACAAACTCCATCCATACCACATGCACATGCACCAAGAATTAAGTGAGAATGATTTTCAAGGTCGAGTAATTTTTTGTAATTGGTTACTAAATAAAGTTCCCCACTTTCCTAGGAGAGTTTTATGGACTGACGAAGCTAGTTTTAAAAGCACTGGAGAAGTCAATATTCACAATGCGCATTACTGGTGGCAAACAAATCCTCACTGGCTACAAACTATTGACAATCAACACCTTTGGAGTGTTAATACGTGGTGTGGTATTCTTGGTGGATCTATCATAGGCCCTTATTTTTTCGAAGGAACTCTGAATGGAATACGATATGCCGAGTTTTTAGGTAACGACTTGATCGACTTACTGGAAAATGTCCCTCTTTTAATGCGAGCAAGAATGTGGTTTCAGCAAGACGGCTGCCCAGCTCATTTTTCCTTAGTTGCCAGGAACACGATAATAGATGGATCGGCAGATGAAGTACAGTGGTGTGGCCGCCAAGATCACCAGATTGTACGCCTCTAGATTTTTACCTTTGGGGTCGGATCAAGGATATTGTTTATAAAGAAAAACCAACAACGAGAGATGATATGAAGCTGAGAATTCGGAATGCTTGCCTATCATTAAATAATGAAGAAATACTTAGAGCCACTGATACTGTAACTGGAAGAGCTCAACTGTGTTTAGAAGTAAATGGAAGACATTTTGAACACTTGTAACATTGTTTAATTCGGTAACTAGATTTTAAAAGCCGACTGTTCAATTTTGTTTGTTAACAACGAATTTCAAATTTAATAACTTTAATCGAATATTACTTAGAAGGGGTGGTAGTAACAAAATAACTTTTCCTACCAAACTTTCTTCTTTTTTAACGATCTTTTCAACAATACGTTTTTCGACTTATGGTGCCATTTAAAATTTTGGAGTTCTGAACATTGTGGACAAAACTACTCGTGATGCTGACTTTTTCGAGAAATAATAATATCACCATTCGATTCTTTAGTATGACTTTTATAATAAATTTTTTATCTCAACTCTCTACGACTCACCGTTCTTTAAAAGAAATACTGTATACAGGGTGAGCATCTTTACGGCAATATTGAATCCTTTGTCGAAAATCATGTGGATACAGCTGTTGAACTACCGATACCTTGTACGGCTGCATATGTAGATTTTCCTTTAGTGCTTTCCGGCAAGTTCCGTCAGAAATACCTGTACAAAGAATAATTTAAGTTTTAGATTTGCTATTTAGGTACCTGCTTAAATTCGTACCAGTTTGTGCAGCCAAAATCGCAAGGGATTTGTTAAGAGTTCTCTCCATTCTAGTTTGAATATCTGTCATAACCATAAACCATTTGCATTGCGAGTTCCACTTCGGAAACGCACCATAATAATAAAAGCGTCTTACTGGCTTGTAAAAGGCATAATTAATAACTACAAATCTGAAATCATGTATAGGTTATGTAATATCAGTCTTAGAACGCAAATCTCAACTTACCTAAACAGTTCCAAAGTCGATAAGCTAGCTCTCAAAATAACTGTTGTTTTCTTGGTGCAAATAAAATAAAAAGTCGTAAGTTCGATAAATAATACATGTAAGACCGTGGTAGAGCATCATGTCAACCGTCAACCGAAACTTCAACGACACGCCTTCTAAGGGTGTGTTAAACGTAGCGCCTGGATGAGTTTAGTAAGGCAAAAATAAATCCTCTTTATTATTAAATGAAATGTACTTGTGTTCGTAGTTTAAAAAACACAACCAATAGGCATAATAATTAATTGTTTTCTGTGATAATATCGCCATTAAAAGTAATGGAAAGTTTGTTTACAAAAATCCGAAAATAGTAACAGTCGAATGCAACTATGGTACTTTTGCCCCTTTAACACGGCATGTGGTATTCTGCATGATTAAATAGATATGATACAGAGTATTATAAGGTCAATTACTTACAGAAAATATTTTCCAACTTTTTAAATTATTTTGAAATTACTTTTGCCTTTGCACATCTTGCACATCTAATGTCCTGCCAACAAATACGTGTCTCGCTTAACGACTATATACGTTGCAGTAAAAGCGTAAACCTACGAAATGTATACACTTACTAGTCAGTTTACCTAAGAATTTAGTAAAAGTGTCGACTACGTTTACTATTTCTAGTGAATTTACACATGTTCTAGACAATGCATACATTTATTACAACAAATTAGTAAAAGTGCCAACTAAATATATAAATCGTATTTAATAAATAATAACGAAGTAAGAATATAGTAGATGCACAAAATTACCAATAAATTGAATTTTCGTGCGAAATTTTGATTTTCAGAAACATATTTGTAATACATACATTTATGAACAGTCAAAATGCAGTTAATAACTTGATAAGGAATTCGCAAGTCCCAAATTTTTAAGCACTTTATTTAATAAACTTAGAAATATTCAACATTTTGTGCACATATAGTTATATAAGTAAAAGTATTCATTTAGATTCTCGCGTGTTATTTCGTACATAATTTTACCGAATCAGATGGGAAAATGTATGCATTTACTAGTTTACATTTTATTGGTTTGGGAATACATTTACTTTATAAATGATAAAAACATTCCATGTGTTCAAATGTATGACGGACACTGTATATTTTATTATATATTATCATATACATTACTGGAATGGAAAAATAATCTTATGTCGCACGACACAACCAACTATGAGTTCCATTTAAAAAAATCTGGTGTGATACTCGCACACAACTTCCTTTTACAGTGATCTTATAAATTAGTCAAAAATTTGTTTTTAGCTTCCCTACTACATTATATAAAAAACCAAAAAAGAAAAACCCATTTTAGAGGTATTCAATTGGAAAATCACATATCTCACATCAAGTAATACTAAAAAAGTGTAAAAATGAAATGTTTAAAAAAACGTTAGAGTCGTTTTTGAAAAAATCGAAAAGAAAACAGAAAAATCACAATAGTAAACACTATACTTCCGGTTATTTCATTCAAAAGCTTGCTGTCACGTCTAAATATTACACAAAACTTATGTATGAAGTTTCAACGTCATATCTCTTGTCGTTTTTGAGATATTCTGTTCACACACACACACACACACACAGACAGACAGACCAAAGAACAAAAACATATTTTTTTGGTTCAGGAGACTCGGAAACGTGAAGATCTCTTGAAAACTCAATTTCTAGTTTTTAGGGTGAATCCAATACATTGTAAAAGGAAGTAAAAATAAAACGTTATGGCATAACTCAAATTTCACAATTTTTTTTTAAACTGACCAAGCCACGGCATTATTATCGAAAAAGTGCCTGAAGAACGTAAAAGTTGCTTTTATTTATTTCCTTAAATAACCAAGATACAACTACAAAACGAACGGTAGAAAAATCGAATTCTTGTTTAACTCGAAAACAAAAGACGGTACTCAATTTTGGTTTAATATTAAGCTTTTCTCGAATAAAGGGATCGAGGATGGGGGGTTCATTTTTTCATATTTCTTATAGGTATCGAGATACCCTATGAATACATCGAAATTCTCCAACCCTGTACACGCAGTTATCCAGCTTGTCACAATAACCTTAATATTTAATTTAAGAAATGTGCCTCTTAACGTGTGGTATTTTTCAAAAAAGTTAAATGGACATCTAAAAATAAAGAGAAAACCAGGCGCAGCATGAAGAGATAACTTCGACTGAGCGAAAACTGGGATTAATCGAAATTCGCGTACTCAAATCGATCTGTAAAAGTTAATATTTAGAATTCAAATTGAAAATGTGAATTTATACATCTAATTATATTAATTTATAATGTGCTTTATTCACATACCTCTTGTTTTAATTATCGTAAATCTTTTAAAATTTTCATTTTAAAACTTAAAACTTTTAATATTTTAGAATATTTGGGTTTTGAATTAATATTGATATAGTGTTTACCAAAGACGTAGTTTTATTTATTTAATGTTGCGCCACACAATTAATTTTTTTCTCACGTTATAGCAGTATTTGTTATGCTTTAGCTGTTTAGTTTGACTTTACTAATACTATTTAGCTTTCAACAAATTCTGTTTTAAGATAAATTTATGTAAAGTATATGCCGTTATTAAATATTTCTAGCTCTATCAGAACAATCACCTTTACATTAGGTCGGTTCATGCATTATAAAGATTATTATGACATTTGAAAAATAGTTTTGTTCAATGAAAGCTTACTAGAAAAATTCTATGACAGTTCGATATTTGTCAATGTCAAATGACTATCAATGTGGAAAATCAGTCAAAAGCATATCTGTTACAATACCTATCATTCAATAAACATGAAAAATGTAAGTAGTTCCTTTGTATAATTACTTCACTTTATTAATGCTTTACTTTTAGCTTTTTCTACAAATACCTGCAGTTGTCACCTGTCCAAGCAATTCAATCGGCCTTTTCACTGATCCAAGCGTATTCCATCTGCTTATAGACGTTTTTCACTGCACACTAACTCAAGTATAGATGCAATCAACTACCAGTAACTGCAAACGTCCTCCATCCAAATATGACAGGATACTCGTTACTTCCACCAACAAGCTTGACAAGATCTACTACCCAGTAACAAAAATCTGTATGAGGCTCACTACCAATAAATGCAACGCCTGTTATCTAATTCACATGATGTAATTAATTAACAATAAACTCAGTACAGCACCCAATTCCAGAAAATACTTTTGTAGGTTGTAGCAAATTAACTTACTAATGTACCTACTCCTAACATACCCTTCCTTCTTCACAAAGCCATTATACAATAGCTTCTTTTAAAATTCACTTCTTTCTCGTCTTGTTAATTTTATACCATGTATACCCTTTTATATATCAACCAGATTAAAAAATCACTTAATAAAAGGGTCTTATTTTCAAATTGTAGCTTTTCACGAAATAGGTTTACATGTTTTTTCTAATCAAAATATTATTGTACATAATAATAAATTTTCTCAATAGTAATATATTTCATACATTTTTTTCAAAGTGTAACACTTCTAGATAAGATGCTACTACATTTATTTATACCTGACATATTGAATGATTTCTTCAAATATTATTCGATATTAACTTCCACCTTAATTCAAGTAATATGTTAGAACCTTTCTGTTTCTAAATCTGAATTGTTCGACTGGATTTCAATTCTAATCGGTTAATTTACTAGATACACCTTTGAATAATTATGATGTCTTTCTTCTACTTAAATTCATCTTTGTATTTTTATAATTGAATATTTTTATCATTCTATACATAATCTTATACCTAGGAATTAATTTTCACAAACAAACTATATGTCTTAATATGCAACCACCACAATATTTTTCTAATAGTGACCTCCACTGTCACCCCTTAACACGAAGATAGATTTTTTTAATATTTATGTTTAATATTAAAAGTGTAATGTGGGCATAAACAGAATAGGTAATCGCATGTGTTGCTTGGAAACACGAATATATTTCTTTGAAGAGATAACTATGGTTTAATAATAACCGCTAACCAATTAGATAAACTTATCGCTCCTTGAAAGAGTTCATCTCAAAATATTGCTAACATTGAAAAAGAACTACTTATACGAGAAAAGCTGATCTAATTTTTTAACTCAGAAGGTACTTTAAATATGCAGGTAAGTACATTTTAGGCAGTAGAAAGCACCTAAAAATGCTTTTTGATGCTTTGCTATTTATCGTGAATTGAAGAGACAAACAGACTACAGTTGCAATATGTTTCCACATGATCTGACCTATAACACTGTTAATGAAAGCTTTAATTGAGGTTGTGCAATATCATATATTTAACATTCTTCTTGATACAGTTTTTAGATTGTTATTATTTTATTTATATTGCATGTTACAGATTGATAATATGCCAACAGCTACCTCATAACTTGCTTCATAATTGGGAAAATCAACACTTCACAGCAAGTAATTCCTGATGACAACCAGGGCGATGAGGGCAAAAGAAGGGACGACGATGGTCGAGGAGTTGCACAAGTCGAGATTGCAGGCAGAGCAGAACTCCGAGTGATTTTGCACTTGTTGGCAGTAGTTCTGGGTCATGCAACCCCTGGTCACGTAGGCTGGTGCACTCACTATTGAAAGCAATTAGTTTCGCATTATCACTTGCTTAGCGGGTTACATTCACTTACATAATGCAGGCGTCTTGTGCTTGACACAAACTTGGGAGGCGCCGCAGTCAACTGCGAGGGTTTTGCTACTGATGAAATCCTTGCATCCGGAGTCATGGAGCTCGGAACACTGGTAGCATTTCAAGCTTGATCCTAAAATTACATTAATGAAAGGATATGTTCACAATGAAAGGATATATTCACATTAGTACTAGAAGATACCTTTATTTATTATGTTATTATTTAAGTAACAAGGAATGTAAAGACCTATTAATATTTGAGGTAGGCAAGTACAAGCCAAGGCGAAGCTATAATACTATAATTTCAGATCTTTATTGAGTGTTAATAACATTTTCTTCTAAAGTGTTGCCTTAGAAGGATATTTTATTCTTGAACAGTTGAATTTTTACTCGTCTGAAAGACGAAAGAAGTATTGTAATCACGAAAAAGTCACCTTCCGAGATTTTTTCAGATCTTCACGTTTCAGGGTCCCTAGATAACGAAAAACATGTTTTCTCAATTCCGTCTGTCTGTCTGTCTGTTTGTCTGTCTATCTGTCTGGCGGTATACCTCAAAAAATATTTGTCGGAGGAAGACAATATTTTGCATACACATTATATATATAACTATATACCTGGAATGAAACCGGAAAAAATTTAGAGAAATATATACAGGTTGGACACCTTAAAATAATAAGATTTTGTTTATTTTTCATTCAACTTATTAATCACAAGTCACAATTTGTACATAGTGCAGACTTTATTCTTACCAAAAGTGGGAGCCAATAGATACAGAATAACGTTTTTACGATACAAAAACGAGGAACAAATTAGCGCGTTACTAAATATAGCTGCGACGTAGGAATGCCAGTGGTCGGTACTTCGTGGCGCAGGTAGAAATTGCCCAGTCCCTTACTAACTTTACAAAACATTGTGGGCTGCATAAGCTTCTATTTTCATAAAAAAACGTTCTAAATGAAGTGAAACAACTCTCTGCTATGGAACATATTTAATTGTCAACTGTTTACACAATAACATAACAATTAAAGTTCTCTTTCTATCGTTTTGGGTCGCTGTAGTTGTAATTCAGTTTAGTTTCTTTTTTATAAAATTTCTTAATCAGAAAATGTTATTAATGGTTCGGTATAGTTTTGATAAGTTGCGTATATTGAATTCATTTAAGATAAACTAAGTTAGAAAATAACAGATAACAATACGTTGTCATTCCATTTTTATAATATACGTAGTGCCGCAGTTACTGTAAGCAAGTTAAGCAAGGAATAAATTCTAAAACGGATATCTTATTTTTTGCTCCTTAATATGGTGATTACGTGAACTTCAATGAAATAAATATAATTTTCCATAAAAATGCCAATAAATAGTTTGGAAATGTATATTAAGGCTTTATGTTATTCAAAATGCGTTGGTGCAGCTTGAAATTTTTTGGTACTAAATCGTTAACGGAGAAATTTAAGGCACTTTACTACTTTTGTCTTTACTTCACACATCAAATGGCAACAAATGACTAAATACCACCCTTATCAACTTATTTATTAAATTGACAACCCCCAAAATGTATTTATAGTTTTTCAACGACATCCCTGGAGAATATTCAGTAGTAATGTAACTTCTCAACAAAGTATGTCACTGAAAACGATACCGAGAAAAGTTACTAAATATAACCCCCTAAACTTGGCTTAATATTAAAGAATGTTGTTTGTTTTCCATTTATTTCTTTTATTTTATTAGAAAATCATAATTGTGTTTCTTGGCTCTTGATAGCGGGCGTAATATTGCTTTTATGTCCAGAAGGCGTATAAACTTGCTACGCAGTATAATAAATACGAACAATATAGCAACACCAACAATCTGCATTAGAACTATAGCACGCCAAAAATTCACAGCGCCAGCACAACGATGACGTAATAGCTTGTGCCCAAAATATTGAATCTTTGAATTTTGTCCATTTAGAAAACCAAAATAATATAAAACGTTTGAATGTATCACGTACATAATCAAGATTATAGTCCTCGGGAAAGTTATAGCTGTCGGTATTGATTATACCCTTAATGCATAAATAACTAGTAAATTATCAAAGAAAATAATGACACCCATAAAAGCGTTTTTTGCACAAATACAGGATGTTTTTGTAACTTCGTTAATATTCGAGATATCGAAAAAACTTTGTTTTGTTTTAAATGCCAGAATACAGCCTACAAATAAATTGCATCCATGGCCTCCTATTTTTGACTTTGGTTTTTTAAAGAAAACATATATTTTTATATATTTTATATCTACACTACAAATGCTTTACGATAGCGTGCATACACTTAAATTTTGAAATTTATTATTTTTTTAAATTAAAAAACCATTATTTAGCTAAAATAGGCATGACTTACGTAAAATCATTAACAATCGAACAAGAAATGTAAAACAAACTCTACTTTACTTTAGGTAAATGAATTTTTTAAATTTTGTAAAATAATAAGTTTCAAAATTTAAGTTTATGCAAGCTACCATAATCATTTTAGCACTGATGTAATAGTAATTAACGTATTAAGAGGGGTAACCCAGTCTTAACATTCGAGCATATTTTTACCACTCGAGCGAGCGCAGCGAAGCAAGAGTGGTAATTTATGTGGGAAATGTTAAGACGGTTTCCCCTCGAAATGCGTTCATTAGTTTATTGTTCATTGGGGCAATAATTTTGAATCAGTAATAATTACTATACACTGCTAAATCAAAATCGTACTACCATGAATATGTGTGATGTTGCTATAGTGAATGCATGTTAAATGAGTGGATGCATGTTAAATGTATCTTAACATTCGAGGACGCGAGTGGATGTATGTTAAATGAGTGGATGCATGTTAAATGTATCTTAACATTCGAGGACGCGATCATGTTAAATACTGTTTAACATTTCAATGAACAATAAAATATCTAAAACTGTATGGGATGTTCAATTTGAAAAACCAAGGTTGTGTATTAGTGCTCTGTATACTGGCATTTTAAAAAATGTTTCTATCGATATTTCTATTCTTAACGAAGTTAAGAGCTGTCTAGCGATTTACAAACACCATGTATATATTTTATTTTATAAATCTTGGTTATTCCACTCATAAGTGTAAACAATATTTGTTTCTGGTTCCTTAAGTAAACTGGAAACGAATAAACAAATATATCAGAATATTGTTCTAATATAATGGTTGACTATTCAATTCACTTGTCATTCGTCAAAAATTGATCAATGAAAATGCAGAAGTTGATGTTTCATGGTTAATCAAAATAATTGGAGTGGATATACCTCTTTAGAAGGTATTCCAGCGCAAATTAATAAAATTTTTTCTATATCACATGTTAAAGTGTGCTTTTATCAACTCAAAACAAAAGGTCAAGTTTTACTTTAACAGCAAGGGTAGATAAAGTAGCACTTTAACATCAAGGATAGATAAAGTAATTTAATTTTCTAACTTTTGTTTAAATTAAATATGACAGCTTCGCATTATCGTGGCAACCCAGTCTAGCTACTGACGTTTTGAAATGTCATGGGCTGTCTTTATTTTCTTTTGAAATTGTTAAAGTTCTTGCTATAGAAAAAAATATTGTATTATACACGACGATAAAGTTATTTCTATCCACTCTTGAATCATTAACGTCTCGACTTCGTCTCGACGTTAAACGATTCACTCGTGGATAAAATTTAACTTTATCGTCTTGTATAATAAATTACTATTGTCTGCTTCGTTTGCTTTTCGTTTATATTTTAATCTAAATTACATTTCCACTGATTACAAAAAGAGTTGTTTTAAAAATGTTTTGAGGCAGAAGTATATACAGAGTTATTCAAGTTCCATGCTCACCATTAAGATTTCGAAAACAATCAAGGTCGGTTAAATTGGGCCAAAGTTGAAGATTCGAATGCTAAATAATATCAAAATAACAAACATTTTGTTTTGGTAGGCGTTGATTATTAAGCATGATTAGGATACTTTTAAAGAATAAATGAAATCTGATCTTGTATTTTAATTTTGTTTACTTCCCTCGTCTGAAAGACGAAGGAAGTATGTGTTGTAATCACCAAAAGATCACCTTTAGAGATTTTTTTAGATCTTCAAGTGTCAGAGTCCCTAGATGACGAAAACCAAGTTTTCTCAATTCCGTCTGTCTGTCTGTCTATCTGTCTGTTTGTCTGTCTGTCTGTCTGTCTGTCTGCTTGTGTGCGGTATAACTCAAAAAATATTTGTCGGAGGAAGACAATATCTTGCACATTATATATAGATATACCTGGAATGAAACCGGGAAAATTTCAGACAAATATATACAGGTTGAGCACCTTAAAAAATTAAAATTTTGTTTATTGTTCATTCAACTTAGAAATAGATACAAGTAATAATTTGTACATAATTCAGGCTTTATTCTTACCAAAAATGGGAGCCAATAGATACAGAATAACTGTTTGACGGTACAAAAACGAGGCACAAAATATAGCTGCGATGCAGGAATACGAAAGGGAAATTACCCGTTCCCTTACAAATCTCACAAAACGTTGTGGGTTGCACACACGGCCCGCCTGCCGTTCGAATTCGACCACCGGTAACGTTTTCTTTTTATTTGAAAATATATTTAATTTATTAGAAACGTAAAGATACTTTTACTCCTAACTTAATTTGATTTTTAAAATTATTTATTGTCACAATGTCGACGAGGGGAGTTCTGGGTAATATAAAGCCTTTTACACATTTTTAAATTAACTTTTGAGTGATCCTTACTCTCTTATTTTAAATGCTCAAGGATGCCCATGGACCTTGGCTTCTTTTTGCTGATATGATATATCTTTTGCACATATCTGGTTATTTATGAAAATAAGAGTAGCATACCTTAAACCAACTAAAAGATAAAAATAAGCTTTTCGTAATGGTATCACGACCAACCTTAATGTGAATTTATAATTAGAAAGTTAGTATCAATATCTCGAAAATTGTGAAATCAGATTTCAACTCCTCTTTAAAAAGTGTACTAATGTCAAGTCAGTTTTGTTTAAAGTAACATACCATGAGATAAATAAAATGATTCTGAGCAGGACTTGATACGTTTGGCAGTACTGCAGTGTATTGTCAGTCTATGTCAAATTCTAGATTTGCAGGTTAAGTTTTACGTCAGTCTGTGTCAAACAACAAACAAAACCTAACCTTTTAATCTCAAATTTGACATAGACGGACAATACACTTCAGTACTGCCAAACGTATAACACATATCAAGGCCTGCTCAGAATCATTTTTTTATCTCATGGTATAATCAACGTATAACAAAAAAAATGAAAAACCTAAATGTGTGGCTTTTGGACATAACTAAAAAAATAAGATGACTAGGTTGAATTTATTTTTTGAATATTATTCAGTATTAGAATCTTCAACTTTGCTCCAAAATCCCAATGGTGATCATCAAAATTGAATAACCCGTATAAGCCTTAATTGCGTCTGCATTTACTTTTTTGCATTTTATATAAGCTAATTACTTTTTACCACGATACATACAGTAATGGAATATATACAGTGTGTCCCCGGATAAGTGAAGCGACTCTTGTAAAACGTAAAACATTTTCGATTTAAATTTTCATTTTTTGGGGTTCAGCCCTGCATGGTTCAAGTCGTTTCACCTATCCGGGGACACACTGTGTATACATATCAGAATAAAAATCTACTGTTTTCAGAATTCAAAATCGAGCAATTTTGCATTCGTTAAAATTTAGCAAAGCGTATAAAATAAGCTGATCTTAATTTTTTTCTCATAATTTTGAGAAATTTGATTTTACCAAATGCCAGAGAGATGCGATATCTTAGAATGAATACTGTAATTTAAATAGTTAATTTTATAATCAAACATATTAACAATATAACTGTAATATTTAAGTAATTGACTTGACTTGGACTGTTGCTAAGGTATCTATATAATTTTAGTTAGAGCGGTATACCCAAAGTTTTTTGAAAATATATTTTTATCAACATTTAAATCACTTGGTGCTTTTGCTTATTTAGTTTGAAATAAAACAAGAAAATATAAATAATAGTTGCTTGAGTTACCATATGGTACATTTGTCTCCAGTAATAATATTAACGTAGTTAACATGAGTGGAGTACCATACGTTATTATATACAAAATATGTGATATTCCTCTTACCTGAGTGGACCAGAGCCAAAATTAGCACAAGGGCTGCTAGGTATTTGAACATTACCATGATGAATTACACCGCGAAGTGTTCGAGGAAACGTTATTCCTTTAAGTAAAAATATAATTTTCGGTGTTATCGTATAACGATAATTACATTGCATCACGCGTCTCCCAGTCTGAAGATAGTGCTTTGACCTATGGCTCAACGGTGATTGTATTAAAGTAACTAGGAGTTACTTTAGCAATCAAATATAAGAGATAAAAATAATAGTTTGCATCCTTGACTTCAAACGGTCAGCAACTACATATCGGTAAATTCAATTTTAATTTTCAAAGTTAGTTTTCTTATTCACAACCGTTGCGGTTAATGTTAATTTCTATGTGACAGCTCTTCTGAGTTACAACTGCAGCTTTCACAACTTAATAAAATGTTCAGAAACTCGCTGTATAAGATATTTACAAGATTTTGGAAACTGTATAGTTGTCCATTTTTTATTATTTAAAAACGAACCTGTCGATTTTTTAAAACGTAAAATTATTGTAGAAGTTTTATTTATTTTTTCCTGGTTTTCTTTGCAATGCTCTCTATTATTAAAATGTAAGACATCTACCCGTTTATTTTTGTTAATATACAATTATTATTATTGTTATAATTCAGGACAGGCGGAACTCTTATTTCAGATGATTTAATAACTATTGTATTTATTTCTGAAAATGTTTTTTCAAATATTAAATAGTATCTCACTTCTTGTTAAGAATTTTTAAAGTAACAGCAAAAATAATTTCGTATAAAAATCAATAAAAAACAGATAAATTAATTCAAATGCAGAAAGATGTATCAAAAGTCGAATTCTTTCACGGTCGCTGTCCAAGACTCTTTTAAAAACTTCTAAAGAAGCTGATAGCATAATCCGCGAAACGATGCGCATCTGTATGCTAGAATGATTCCATCGTCAGGTTTAAGTTGTCCAGTAAAAAAAATTAAAGCTTTATTTACCTGTAATTAGTTCTATGCTTACTTCTCTAGTCTAAAAGATGAAGGAAGTACTATAATTGTGAAAAAATCACCTTCCGAGATTTCTTCAGATCTTTACGTTTCAGGGCTCCCAGATGACGAAAAACATGTTTTCTTGATTCCCGCTGTCTGTCTGTTCGTCCGTCTGTCTGTCTATCCGTCTGTTGGCGCTACAACTCAAAACCTATTTGTTGAAGGAAGTGGACAATTTGCATGTAGATTATCTGTCACCCTGGCTCAAAACCGAATTTTTATGCTATGTCCGAGATATATATTAAGGTGGTTTACGCTGGTTGTGGATTATTTATTTAAATAAAAGAGTTTATATTCCCAAAGGGTGTATGTGATATTATTATTAGATTTTAATAAATGACTCTATCTCATATGGGTCGAGTCTCTACGTCAAAGCACGTATTATCTTGATTTAGTATAAATTACTGAAATATATTTGCTAGCAACTTAAATATTGTGGTGTCCTTTTAATAAAGTAATTGTAAACGCTTTAAACAATGCTCATTTAACCGCTGGGATCGCTGCAATATTGGATATTTTAACTAATAGGAACCAAATTTAAATATAGCGATCCAACCTCAAAATCTAGCAAAACAAATTTGCTATTCCTCGACAGTTATCAGTGTTTACGTAATTAAAGCGTTGCCTAGGTGATAACAATTTTAGTAATTGAATACACGGTACAAGCATAAAACACTAAGATGACGCGTCTGCTGGAAGTGCACAAAAAACCGAAGCCACTTGGAAATCACTAAATTCAATCTTTTAGAATAAACTTTCCTGACTTTTGCAATGGAAACCAGGGCTTAAATCGAGCATTCAGCAAGTTCCACAATGCCTGAACCCCTCTTTCTCCGTTGGCCTGCAGATACAAGCCGCATATGACTTGCAGAACGACTCCCGTTGCTCAACCGCTTCGAAAACGCCTTCAATTCAGCGATTGTCTCATATCTAGGGCTCCAACTACTTCCCAGGAAGGTCGCTGCCTACATTTAGCTTACATGACTCCAATCACACTGCTCGAACCTAATACACAATTTCGAAAAAGCAGCTAACACTCGATGCACAAATCAAACACTTTCTATAAACCTCTGCAGAGGTGCTACGAATCAATGCAGCACACCCAAAGGACATAAATTAATTTCAAAACACACTGAATTATAAAAAGTATATTTATTCACGTATTAATAATTATTTATTGGGGAACCAAAATTAATGCCACTTCACAGCTTGGCTTCCTTTCCCCAATTATGTTTGCCTTCGATCTTACATTGTTTTACATTATTTTGAAGCCTGCTATTATTACATTTAGTTGTTCAAATCAAGGCTAACACTATTTTTAATACCGGTTTACAAATTATTATCAAGGTCAATGCTATTTTATACAATTTGCAAAAATTAAACTAGCACATTTCTGGAACATTTTATGAAATATTATTTGATATGCTTGAAATATTATTAATTGCTGCTATAATCATAAAGGCTTAAAATGTGTTCATAGCAATATATTCTTCTACTTTTTGCAGTATTACGTTGGTAACTTGTTCCCCACTATTACTTATTAACTTTGTTTTGCAAAAGTTTATTTTTAGTCTAATTTTGTTGGAGGCTTCATTTAGTTGGACGATCATGTTTTTTTAGGTTTTGAATATCGCTACTCATGAGAACAATGTCGTCAGCGAAGCGTAGGTGGTTGAGATATGTGCCATCGATGTTTATACCATTTTGTTCACAGGGTAAATTCTTAAATACATCTTCTCTAAAGTGAGTAGTTACGGGGAATAGTGTCACCCCGGCGAACGCCTCCGTTAAGCGGAATTTTTCAGATTCTGGTTAATTTTACGCGAAACATTGATTTTTCATATATGATTTTCGAAAGTGTCAAGTATCGAGAATCGATTCTTGCTGCATCCATAGCTCTTAGGAATGACCATGTTTCGATAGTCGAAGGCTTTGTGAAAGTCGATGCATGCTAGATGAAGGGGAGTATTGTACTCCGTGATTTTTTCTATTAGGGTTCTTATTGTTTGTAGGTGGTCAATATTACTATAACCTTTTCAAAAACCAGTTTGCTCGACTAGTTGGTATTCGTCAAGTCTATTTGTCAATCGATTAGTTATAGTAACTTGGTCAAAAGCTTATATAGGTACGTGTGACAACAAGCTTATTGGGCGGTAGTTTTCTATATTTTTATTATCGCCTTTCTTAAATAATAAAACAATTTCTGCATTTTGCCATGCTTCCGGAATCCTTCCCTCATTTAAGCATTTATTAAATAGTACATTTAAGGCTTCTTCTATGATGTCGCCACCCAATTTTAACATCTTGCAAGTGATGCTATCTTCACTTGGTCTTTTCCTGTTAATCATATGGTTTAGGGCTGCACGTATTTCTGACTTTGTTATTTCAGGAGTTTCTTCGGAGCCCACATTGCGTATATGTGATGTGGAAACAGTAGGGTCTGGTATGGTGGACTCGTAGAGTTGAGTGTAAAAGTTTTTAGTAAGTGTTGCGATATCCGTCTGGTCTGATACAATAGTGCCGTGGGTTTTTATTTTGGTGCAAATACGATATTGTGATGGGGGACTTTAATGCTATACTTGGGCAACAACAAGACGAAGAGGAAATATACGTGGGAAGATATGGACTCGGACAAAGAAACCAAAGAGGAAACATGCTATTAAACTTCTTAGAAAACCAAAGGCTATATGCGATGAATACCTTCTACGAAAAGAAAAATCAGAGAAAGTGGACCTGGATAAGCCCCGATGGCAGAACGAAAAACGAAATTGATTATATATTGTCATCCTCCAAAAGGCTTATACGTGACGTCACTGTCCTAAATACGTTCCACAAAGGTAGTGACCACCGACTTGTAAGAACAAAAGTCATTATAGCTCCTAAGAAAAACAAATATTTACAACAACAAAGAAAAACAATAGATACCGAAATCTTAAAACAAGAAGGTCAAACATATAGAGAATCATTACAGAATTTGGTAAACCAGATACAAGAACCAGAAGATACAAAAGAAGGAATTAACAAGGCAACAAAAGACTTAAGTAAAGCTATAATAGAAGCAGCCGTAAGAGTGGCAAAAAGGAAACCTAGAAAAAACACAAAAATATCAGAAGAAACAAAAAATAAGATAGAAGAAAGAAGAACCCTATACCGAGAAGGAAAATACGCCACAAACGAATACAGAGAAACCAGGAAACAAGCAAAAAAAATGATCCGAAAAGACCTAGATAAATACTACAATGACATGGCAGAGAGCATTATCGAACAAAACAAAAACCTAAACGTCTTAAAAAGGAGACAGGATAGACATGAAATCACAGTACTCAGAGATCAAGATGGAAACGAAGAAAGGGATAGGGATAAATTGCTACAAATTGCCGAAGACTACTATAAAGTTTTATACTCATCTCACGTTGAAAACCCCAAAGAACAAGAAGAGTTGAAGGTGATGAATGCGGGCTCGGAGGACATCCCAGAAATAACCGGAGAAGAAATTATTTTCGCATTGCAATCTATGAAAAACCATAAAACACCAGGGGGGGATGGTATAACGACAGAGATGTTGAAAGAAGGGCAAGAAATTGTAATACCCAAACTAAAAAAGCTATTCAACATCTGCCTTGAAAAGCAGACGATACCAGAAAACTGGGAGGATGCAATAATAATAATCCTCTTCAAAAAAAGAGATAGGTCACAAATACAAAATTACAGACCAATAAGCCTGTTGTCGCAGATGTATAAATTGCTAACACGAATAATTACCAACCGAATTACAAAAAAGCTGGATGACTATCAACCGGTGGAGCAGGCTGCGTTTCGTAAAGGCTTCGGTACATGTGATCATCTCTTAACAGTGAAAATATTAATAGAAAAGAGCACTGAATATAACCTTCCCTTGTATATGGCATTCGTTGATTACGAAAAAGCCCTTGACTCTATAGAACACTGGGCAATTATGAAGGAACTGGACTGCGCTCGCATTGACTATAGGTACAAAGAGTTAATAAAAAACATCTACAAACAAGCGAAATCGAAAATAAAAATGCACGAAAATACAAACTCAATTCACATCAAAAGGGGCATAAGTCAGGGTGACACCATATCGCCCAAACTTTTCACGATGGCGCTAGAAGGAGTATTTAAAAAACTAAACTGGTCAAACAAGGGAGTCAACATAAACGGAGAAAGGCTTAACCATCTCAGGTTTGCGGACGATATAGTCCTAATCACAGATAACATAGAAGATCTAGAAGAAATGCGAATACAATTAGAACATGCGTCTAGCAGGATTGGACTCAAAATGAACTTAGACAAGACAAAGTTAATTTGCCCACCAGGAACAGTAATATCAGTAAACAATGTAAAAATAGACAACGTAGAACAATATATATATACCTGGGAGAAGCAATACAAATGGGAAAAGGAAACAAAGACATAGAAATAGAAAGAAGAAGACGGCTAGGCTGGGCTGCTTTCAGCAAATTGGAAAGGATCCTAAAAAATAGAAAAATACCCCAATATGTAAAGACTAAAATATTTGATCAATGCGTGCTCCCGGTGTTGACGTATGGTGCACAGACATGGACACTCACCAAACAAATAACCAACAAACTGAGCGTTACACAGATTGATTGATTGATTGATTGATTTATTATTATTAATCGTTTCCAATTTTACAGTACATAACAAAAGCACAAAACAAAACTAGTGGGAAGAAACACTATCTCTAATGTAAGGACATAAAAGTCTCCTAAAGCTACGATATATCCTACACTCTTTTATGGTCGCCGGCATGTGATTTCAGAAATCCAGGCCCTTATAGAGCAGGGTATTTCTAAGATCGCTCCGCCGAACCAAAGGCAGGTCGAAGTCACCTACATTCCGCAAGGGGTAAACATGGCGATCTACATTTGTGGCTACTTTCGAACACAGGTAGCCCGGCAATAGGCCTTCCTTTAATTTGAAGATGAAAATCATCGTATTAAAATAAATTCTTTGTTTGACGTCAAGCAATTTGGTCTCATAGAGCATCCCGCGAATGGAGGCATCTCTCCTCCTGCATGTCACAACGCGCAAGGCTTTATTTTGCAGCTTCTGCAGCCTCCTAAACTCCCCTTCATTGCATAGAAAAAGAAGAGAGCTGCAGTAGTCTAGGTGGGGGGCAACCAGGGTTTTATACAGATTTAATCTCACACTCATACTAACCTTTCTTTTCATTCTAGTTAAGAAATACACCTTCCTCGCAAACTTTTTCATCACATACTCTAAATGCTCACTCACACTCAAATCATCTTTAATCATAACCCCAAGGTATTTGTGAACACTCACTTTCTCTAACTCGCTCCCATCCATTCTCAGACTCAAACTCACTTCGCTTCTCTCTGCTGCACTACCTAAAATCATCCACTTCGTCTTGGCCGCATTGACCTTAATCTTCTTCATTCTCGCATACTCACTCACTCTGCGTAACTCTGCCTGCATCATTCTGGTAGCTGTGGCGGCATCAAATGCCTCTACGGATATAACGGTGTCGTCAGCAAATTGATGTATGTCGGCCATCAGAAGGGCATGCTTCATGTCATTCACATATAAATTAAACAAATCACAGCTGATGGGGGCACCTTGGGGAACACCGAGATTCACGGTTCTCTCGCTTGACCTCGCACCATCATAAAGTGTGTACTGTGATCTACTACTCAACCATGATTGAAACCATTTCAGAACATTGCCACCTACACCCACTCGTTTCATACAATCCAGTAAAATTACCCGATCTAGTGTCTCGAAGGCCCTTTTTAAGTCGAGAAAAACTACTACGATCACTTTTCTGTCACGCATAACTTTCTCTCTCCAATCATTAATGACACAGTTGATCGCAGTTTCGCATGAATGGGCTTCACGGAAGCCCGATTGCTCATTCACAATAACAGCATGTGTACTCAAAAATTCCTTAAGCTGTACTTTGGCACAGATTTCCAGAACCTTACCTGTGACCGGTACTTGGTTTATTGGCCTTTTATGCTCTGCCTGATCCGATCCCCTCTCCTTGTCAATCGGAATTACTTGGGTCACCTTCCAGCTAGATGGGAATTCACCCTGCCTAAAGGACTCATTCACCAACTCCACATAACACTGTCCAATCATACCGATCGAATAGAGTAAGACATCCGCATTTACGTTCATCACGCCTGCCTTGGTCTTGATCCGACCGAGGGCCTGCGTGATATCCTCGATGTCAATTTGACGAAATTCCGTCCAAATTGGCTCATCGACCCTCATGCCAAACGTGGTGCAATCAAATACACCAGATGGGAGCAAGATCGATCGATTGATTTCTGTAATGCTATCGATAAAAAAATTGTTTAATTTCTCAGAGAGCCATGGAGGGCGATGATTGGTGTAACGCTGAGAGATAAAAAGAGGAACACATGGATACGCCAGAGAACCAAGGTGATAGACATTATAAACAGAGTCACAAAGCTGAAGTGGGATTTTGCGGGTCATGTGGCAAGGCTAACGGACAATAGATGGAATGCGAAAATCATACGATGGAGACCATGGGCAGGCAAAAGAACAAGAGGAATACCAAACGCACGCTGGTATGATGATATAAAGAAGATCGCAGGGCTAAGATGGACGGAGGCAGCACAAAACCGGGAAAACTGGAGAGCCAAAAGGGAGGCCTATGCTCAATACTGGGCGCCAACAGGCTGAAAAGAAGAAAAGAAGAAGATTACATTTTTACCTAGTGATCTCTTTGGTTTCAGGACTTTCATGTTTGTGTTGTCTTTTATGGTACTTATAGTTTTGGTGTTATGTGTTCTAATGTCTCTTTTTACTTCCTTGCTGATTGTCTTATTAATGGTTTGATATTCGATTGTTTCTCTAGGTGTGTTCCTTCATATCTCTATCAATGTTAATGTTGCTTTTCGTAGTTTCCCATCTCGATTTTTATATTTACTACAGATTTTCATAGTTGCAATATGAATGCTGTTAGTGATTTTTTTCGGCAAAGTCATTCAATTCAATTTCCTGTAGTATCTCGATTGGTTCATATTTATTTTTTAATTCTAGTTGATATTCTTGTTTGTTATATTCTAGTTCTTCTATAGTAGAGAACCTAGATTGTTTAACTGGTTTATATCTCTCGGTTTTTAAATCAAAAGAGAAATTAGCCCTTACTAGCCTATGGTCGCCAGCAGTATTCAATCAATTAAATATTGAGACGTCTGTGCATATTCTTCTGTTGTTTAGGGATGTAATCGATTTCGTTTTTTGTTCTACCTTCTCTAAGTCCATTTCCTTTATTTGGGCTTTTTAAAGAAGGTATTCAGGCAATATAGGTTTTAACTCAGGAAGTTCAACAGCATATCTTCCCTGTTGTTTCTTATACCTAAGCCAAAAATTCCAATTTGGATAGGGTCACCGTTCTCTTTCTGCTCAATCTTTGCATTGAACGCTCCGCTAATGATAGGAAAATGTGTCTTTTCTAGCTCGATTGCCTTCGTGATGTCTTCAAGGAAAGTTTCTATTTCTTCGTCCTCTGATGTAGAGATGGGCGCGTGAGTGAGTTTTCGCTCACGTCACGCACGTTTCACGCTTGCTTTAAACACTTACGTTCACGCACGTTCACGCTCACGTTCACTCACGTTCACGGCGTGACACGCCGCTCACGACGTGACACGCAGATTTTATTTCAAAATTTAAATTCAGATAGAACAGAATGTTCAAATTTAAAACCAATGAAAAAAACCCTAAACGGAACTAAAAATATTTTTGCACGTAACATAATTTACGTGATATGTTGCAATCAGAATAGTTGATATAAAAAAAAACAAATATTAATTGACTACAATAACTGACGACAAGGGATAAATACTGATTTCTCTCAAATACATTTCTTGCAGCTGTCTTCAAAGACAGAAGGTATATGTTGCTAGGCAACATTTAATTCGTAGGTTTAAAAGTACTTTTACGTACAATGATCAACATTTTCAGCGTTAAGGCGAGTATACAAAACAAAACATTACTTTTATTAGAATAATAAGTTCATCTACACATGTACAGAGTGGCCAGATAAGAATGCAAAGAGCTGTATCTCGGAAACTATTCGTCGTAACGACTTTCGGTAAAAAAATATGACCAAAGTAGCCAAAAGAAGACCGTGGAAAATATTTTCAGATTTCCAAGAAGGTCGCCAGGGGGCGTATCCGCCATCTTAAACTTTTAAAGTGATTTTTCACTGAAATCCACCTAGTGAATGTTACCAAAAAATATATGGTTTCTAAAGCTAAACTTTACTCGAGTAATTTTTGTTTAACACTTTTTACTTCCTTTTACGATAAAGGAAGTATTGGATTCACCCCAAAAATTCGAAATTGAGTTTTCAACAAATCTTCACGTTTTAGAGTCCCCTGATCCCAAAAAACATATTTTTTTTCATTGGTCTGTGTGTCTGTGTGTCTGTCTGTCTGTGTGTCTGTCTGTCTGTCTGTGAACAGAATATCTCAAAAACGAAAAGAGGTATGGCGTTGAAACTTCATATATAAGTTTTGTGTACTATGTAGATGAGACAGCAAGCTTTTGAAGAAAATCGCATAACCGGAAGTAGGTGTTTACTCTTGTGATTTTTCAGTTTTTTTCGATTTTTTCAAAAACGGCTCTAACGATTTTTTTCAAACTTTACATTTTTATTACATTTTTAATGTGCATTGACGTGAGATAGGTGATTTTCCAGTTGAAAACTTCTAAAGTGGGTTTCTTTTGTTTTTTTTTCTATTTTTTTTATTAACTCCTATTTTAAATAGAACACCCGGTATATTATTACATTTTTGAATTCTGCTTAAGATTTTAGAGAAAATTTGTCTCTTCAACTAACGCTCTATTTTGTACCGTTTTTGTAGAATTCGTAATTTTTGAAAATTTTTGACAAATGCTTAAAAATTAAAAATTAAATTTTTGACTAATTACAAGATCACTGTAAAAGGAAGTTGTGTGAGTGTATCACACCAGATTTTTGATGTATCTATTAAAATAAAGTGGTGGGGGTAATTCAATGTCTTTTTAAATAAACAGCTGTAACTGCTAAACCACTGAACGGATTTTAACAAACTTGGTCTTGTTGGAAAAAGCATTTATTGTTTCATGAAACCCATCTTACCTGTGATATGTCTAATTCTTAGTGATGCCGCTAGAGCGCGTTCTTTGATATAATAACAGAAAATTGCAAAATTCTCTAAAAAATTAAATGCAATAATATGACTTTTTTTCATAAAAATGTAGTGAAATGATACCTAAATAGGCTACTAAAAACCATATCTCGATATCTTATTCGTAGCCTGAAATATCGAAGACAGAAAATTTAGTTATCATCTAATTTTAAAAAGACGCTATTACACCGGTATTTATTGTGATTTATTTGTCTTTTTTCAAGATTCAATGATAAAATTTCATAATTTAAGAATTTTTAAATAATAAAAGTATTCTTAGTTCAAAAAATTTAAAAAAAAAACGTGTAGGGGCATAATAATCAATGCAGCTAGTATGCAAGTGCAAGGTAGGCAGAATATGAAGAGTAGGCCATGAAGGAAAAATAAATGCCTAAAATCAACTTGTCAACAAATATTAAAATTATACTTATAGAGACAAGTAAGGCCTTAAAACTATTAAAATGCCTTTTACAAATGATGAAGCTGTCGATATGATTACGGTATATTTTGAATGTCTTCAAAATGCGGCATTGGCTCAAAGAGTATACAGAGCTCGATATCCAAATCGGCGTTTACGCGATGCGAGAATTTTTCCGCGTTTAGTGCAAAATTTGCGTAATACTGGCAGCTTTCGACCTCAGTTGCGAAGACACTCTGCTAGAACAACGGAAGACAATATTGTTAATGTCTTAGCAGACGTGGAATTGAATCCCCACGTTAGTACAAGAGCAATGTCTCGCGCGTTGGGTATATCACGTACTACTATTCTAAACATTTTAAAGGATCACAAGTAAGTTTTTATGTCACTAAAAATACTACCTTTTCACAATGTGTTTGTTATTTCAAATTTTTAGACTGCACCCATATCATATGGTTTTACATCAAGCCTTAAATCACGAAAACTTTGACCGACGGATAGATTATTGTCATTGGATGTTGGGCATGATTAGGGAAAATAGAGAATTTTTATCCGAAATTCTTTGGACGGATGAGACCACTTTTAGAAATGATGGAAACATTAATTTGCATAATATGCATTATTGGTCTGACAACAATCCTCACTGGTTGAGCGAGGTCCAACATCAAGGCCATTGAAGTCTCAATGTGTGGTGTGGCATCCTGGGCGGAACTATTATAGGTCCCTATTTCTTTGATCAACCACTAAATGGTGCCGTGTTCCTTGATTTTCTGGTAAACCAATTGCTTATTTTATTAGAAGATGTGCCCTTGCAATTACGGCAAAATATGTTTTTGCAACTAGACGGTTGCCCAGCACATTTCTCAAGAAATGTGCGAGAACATTTAGATCTAGCATATCAGCAGAAGTGGATTGTGCGAGGAAGTCTATTTCCTTGGCCACCCCGATCCCCAGACCTCACCTGTTTGGACTTCTATCTATGGGGTCGGTTGAAAGATATTGTTTATCAAATTCCACCAACAACGAGAGACGACATGAAAATCCGAATACAGGAGGCCATTCGTAGCCTTTCAAGAGCAGAAATTGAAGCTGCTGTAATGTCCACGCATGAGCGGCTCCAACAATGCATTGAGTGTGATGGAAGACAGCATTTAAGGAGGCATTCTTTTTGTTTCAAAATCGGCCCTTTTTTCTTATTATGCCCTTACACGTTTTTTTTTAATTATTTGAACTAAAAATACTTTTATTATTTAAAAATTATTAAATTATGAAATTTTATCATTGAATCTTGAAAAAGGACAAATAAATAACAATAAATATCGGTGTAATAACGTCTTTTTAAAATTATATGATAACTAAATCTTCTTTCTTGGATATTTTAGGCTATGAATAAGATATCGAGATATGGTTTTCACTAGCCTATTTAGGTATCATTTCACTACATTTTTATGAAGAAGAAGTCATATTATTGCATTTAATTTTTTAGAGAATTTTGCAATTTTCTGTTATTATATCAAAAAACGCGCTCTATCGGCATCACTAAGAATTAGACATATCACAGGTAAGATGGGTTTCATGGAACAATAAATGCTTTTTCCAACGAGACTAAGTTTGTTAAAATCCGTTCAGTGGTTTAGGAGTTACATCTGTTTATTTAAAAAAACATTAAATTACCCCCCACCACTTTATTTTAATAGATAAGTCAAAAAGTGTTAAACAAAATTACTCGAGTAAAGCTTAACTTTAATAAGCATATATCTTTTGGTAACATTTACTAGGTGGATTTCAGTGAAAAATCACTTTAAAGGTTTAAGATGGCGGTTACGCCCCCTGGTGACCATTTTGGAAATCTGAAAATATTTTCCACGGTCTTCTTTTGGCTACTTTGGTCATATGTTTTTACCGAAAGTCGTTACGACGAATAGTTTCCGAGATACAGCTCTTTGCATTCTTATCTGGCCACTCTGTACATGTGTAGATGAACTTATTATTCTAATAAAAGTTGAACCTGATTAAGGCTTCCTTCGCGAGTACAATGGAAACAATTGCTAATAGTAAACAGTTCGAAGAGATCTTACAAAAGTTACAGCTACTGCTTCTAGTAGGGCTCGAAGCTCGAAAATTCGAAAAAACAAAATAATAAATTTACAATTTTCGGAAAACTTTCGCACAGATTTTCTGTCTAATCACGCTAATCCAGTATGTTGTCCACTCGGCCAATCTGTAATATGCTAGTAGTAGCATTGAAGACGAATCACTTGATGCGTCAATTTAGCTTCGTTAGAGGTTATTTAAGATTTCCCTCTGACTTGAAATGTCGACCGAGCTTCAATAATGCTTTCCAATAGAAACTATTGCCACTAAATATTTTACTGACTATTCAATTCACCTGGCATCTGTCAAAAAGTGACCAATGAAAATCCAGAATTTGACGTTAGTAGTGTACCTACACGGGTTCTGGACCACATTTGACCTTGAACTTTTTCAAGGTCACGGGCCTAGCCGAGGTCAAAGTCACAGGCCTAGCCGGTGAGCGGGGTCATTGACCTCGGCCACTTCCGGGGAATTTTTTTTTGGGCTAAAAGTGTAGTTTTTGAAAATTTTCCCACGCTCGAGGGGATGCCTAGGCCAAGGGGGCACTTCCGGGAATTTTTTTGGGTTAAAAGTGTAGTTTTTAAAATTTTTACAAGTTTTATCAAAATTTTCCCACGCTCGAGCGTCTGGGATGCAGACATGTTCATTCTTGCAGGATGTTGTTATTAGTAAATAGAACAATGGCATCCACTGGAGAACAATGAAGCTATTGTTACGCTTATCAAAATTTTCTCAGGCTCGACCGGATGTGACTCATCGTCTGACAGACATGTCTATTCTTGCAGGATGTTGTTGAACAATGGCATCCATTGTTTTAAAGTCGACACGAAATTGGAGAACAATGAAGCTATTGTTGTCTGGAGATTAAAAATGTGTTGATCTGCAAAAATTCAAACAAAGAAACCCATTGTTTTAGAAAAATCAGCACAGTTGGAAGTTTTTGCTAATACAGTTAATGAGTCTAGAGATTAAAATGTGCTGATCTGCAAAAAATATCTTGAAATAAATGTGTCAAGTACTGATGTCTGTTAGACAAACAAAAAAGAATTACCAGGTGTGGGGTTCGAACCCACGCTTCCCTTAGGAAACCAGAGCTTAAATCTGGCGCCTTAGACCACTCGGCCAACCTGGCATGTTCCTGTAATCGGGTTTATAAGCACAATGGTGTAATAAAACAACAATGTAAATATACTTGTATTTATTTGCCTAAAACATACATGTATAAAAATTATTACAAATACATATTATACATCAGCTAATTATTGTGCTACGGATGTCATCTCTGTCTGAACGATCTCCTCGAAGACAATTTTCGTGCTGCTCCCACACTTGCCACCCGAGATGATATAGTAGCGACGTTGTCCTAATTGTTGCAAGTCAGCATCTGTTAGACAATCATAACGTGCTGGTAGAATGAATCTGAAGTTGTCCAATTCCACCGCCACTTTATTGCCGTATTTAGTCGGACATCGATACACATTTATTATTAGATATTTTTCGTCAATCTTCAAATCTCGTACATTTCTCCACTCTTTAACCTCATTTAAGTTGCAAAGTTTCTGGTTGAAATCTGCCATGTTTTTTGGAAAGAGCGTGTACAGGAGAATGCCAGAAATGCTGCAACACACCAGGTTTATATAGCACCAGTCAGAATGCTAACGTGCTGAGTGTTTGAGAATTTTTTGCACCGGATGTGAGTCATTGTCTCAGAATGCGCGCGGTTGCTAAAATAAATGTATGGTGTCTTTGTTTGAAAAAGGCACACCGGATGCTGTTCAGACTTGTTTAAACTGATGTGGGCGTCTGGCGGATGTTATTGTCTAAGAATTTTGCCGAATGCTGAAAATATAAATGTATACAGTAGTTTGAGAAATCTGCACGATTGCAAAAAATAACTGAACAATGAACCCATTGTTGTCTAATAGTATATATCGAATTATTTCCAGCTAAAACGATGCAATATGAAAATCCAAACCATTTTAAATACCTTGTTAGGTTTTTGTTTTATTACACGTTCAACGAGATGTATGTCTGGATATTTAACTTGAATAGGCCGATTGGAAGCATCTTTTAGTAGATAGGTAATGTGTTCGATCCCGCTGGAGGACTGTTTAAGCGGTAGACAGTATTTAACATAATACAAAAGTGTTGGGGTGTTAGAGACATTGTTTGTAAGCAAAATAAATATTACGTGTTTTTTCCAGTACTTTATTAAATACACAGTCTCGAGCCGATAGTTATTTATTTCGCTTGGATTTATGTACAGCATCCCCTCACTTTAGCAATTAGCAAGTTTCTAAAGAAATATTATTATGCTGTAGAGATTTACAGGTTACAGTTCGGAGTGTAAACTGAGTAAAAATTTTGGATATTAGCAATAGTACCATTTAATTGCATATTGTTTTCTTTTACCAAATTTTAGATTGTTTTAATATAGGCTCGAAAGCACTGCTGACAGACAGACAGAAAACTTGTAATGCAGCTGCCAAACCGGGCCTTGTCAAATATCGAACAGCACTATATATTAGTAAAAATACTCTTCCAGGTTAAAGGTTTGATGTAGTTTTAGCCAATCTTATACACATTCCAGCACTAAAAATGGTAGGAAGCGGAGTCTTAGACAGCAGAATTTTATAATACAAAACAGGGGCGATAAAATAATCGTGTCTACCACCCGACATTTTTCAGTTTATCCGATTCAGCAACTTCCGCATATCGCAAAAACAAACACCTTCCTTGTTCTTGTGTTAGCACCTTGGCTTTAAGAATGGTAGTATATTTACGAAATCCGACGCCACAGCACTATATGTTTTAACTACATTTTTCAATAACTACAAAAATAAAAATCAGCTTAAAATAGTGTTACTAAAAGGAGTGGTGGTGGTGTAGTTTTATCATTGGAATTTCGATTTCTTACAACGTATTTGTAAATAGTCCAGAGCATAGTTGTAGCAGAGATATCTGACGAATAGAAGATATAAACAGACAGTAATATTAATCTAAAATTGAATTAACTAATATTATTAACAAAGTTGTTAAACGCATGATACAGGCAGTTATTAATTACTTAATATATACAATTGTCCTATATCCGGTATTCATGGTTTATGTCTTAATCTGATTTTAATAGTCGATTAGAGTCGAATAACTAAGATTATTACAATGCTAAAAACTGTGCGCAAAAAGTAAGATTAAAATCAAAAATTTTAAAATAAAACCCAGAGAATAAGAATTAAATAAAATAAAGCCAAGTAAAAAGCTATTAGATCACTGCAATATATTAGTAAAAAATACTCTAATTAATAAGGATGCTATACTCAATGGTGAGGGACAGTATAATTTTGCCGGATAACAACTTATCTAGATTGGTTAAAAATCAGATGTATGTATAAGAGAAAATCTCAAACTTGTTTAAAAACATTTTGTCAGACTATAGAAAATTCCTGTCTAGATCTGCGGATGTGAGTCATCGTCTGGGAATGTTCAAGGTTGCTAAAAATAAACCGGTTGTCTGAGGTTTTTGCGTAGGTCTGCGCAATGGTTTGGCGGAAAATTCTGTCTATATTTTGGCGGGAAATTCAAATTATAATCAGTGCTTTTGACGGAAAATCTGGGAGTGTACAAGGTTGCTAAAATGTATGGGGTCTTTGTCTGAGAAATTTACACCGGATGTAGTTAATGACCTCCATTATCAGTGTCTGCAAATTTGGTAGACAGACAGACAGGCAGACCGACAGACAGACAGACAGACAGACAGGCAGACAGATAGACAGCTAGACAGGTAGACAGCTGTTTCTGTAACGGTTTTATAGGCACGACGGTGTAATAAAACGACAATTGTAAATATAATTGTATTTTATTTGTCTAATGTACATGTATAAAATTATTACAAATATATATTATACACTAGTCAATTATTGTGGTAGAGGTGTTGTTGTCATCTCTGTGTGGAAGAGGATCTTTTCGTGCTGTTTCCGAACTGGATTTATTCAATTATTCCTACCTCTTTTAACTCTTCTATTATACTAACAATTTCATTTATATTCATAGTATAACGCAGACCGTTGGCTCATAATGCAAACATTTAACAGATGAGGAGGTGGACATCACCATAAATCATATACGATTTTGTTTTCACACGTTCACGTTCTAATCTCAAAATTTTTAAATGCTCCTCGATGGGCTCCATCACATTATCACCAAACCAACTCCACCCGTCTGGAAGTTGCAGTTTTGTATCAGTTTTAAAGCCCGGATGTCCATCTAGCGTAACGGTGATATCCATACGATCGCAACCAAACCATGGAAATAACTTTGAAAATTCATAGAAATACTTCTCGTAATATTTTTCTAGAGAGGTGACGGCTTCCATGTTACAATCAGAATGCTACGATTTATTCGATAGACAATGATTTATATGTTTATGCCCTCGTCGTGCAAGCCGTTGCCTAAAATTTCTACATAACGGTGTTAGCCTCCTGGTTCTTAATTTTTGTTTGTAGTTTAGCGCAACCACTGCATGGGGTTAAGATTACTTAGAATGTGTAATTGGTAAAATTGACAGACATGCAGGCAGACAGCTAAACGACTAGACAGCTGAACAGATAGACAGGTAGACAGGCAGATACTAATACAAAAAAAAATAGCAAATATATATGGCTGTCAATAAATAAATAAATAAAAAAGAAAAAAATTGATGAGGGTATTATCAGGCTGGGTTCAGTTAGTCGCTAGAATTTTTGAAATATGATTGAGGATAATGTTTACCGCCACTGTTTTCTTTCATATGTTCGTGCAACGTGCAAGCAATACATTTTCGTCCTTCTTGATCGGTTTCCCCTTTACATTTTGGGCACTTATACTTAACTGGTACAGGCATCTCTCTCACTCTATTTTTTTTTATTACTGCTCGCAATCTGTACAATAAATGGTGTTAAGAATCCCCCATCTCTTTCTTATTTATATGATTTGAAGAAGACGTGACTTTGATTGGGGCGAGTCAAGCGTTTCAAACGTATGATTCTGTAAATTGTGTACATTTATGTCTACAGTTTTTGTACAAGATCATGTTTTTAGCTTCCTACCAGAGTTTACTGCTGGAATGTGTATAAGCTTGACTAAAACTACATCAAACCTGCTAACTGATGGCTTTTAATGTTAACAGCAACTGAATTATAAGTGAAAATCTTGATAATGGGAAATAAACATCTCATATTAAAATTTATTGTCATATAAATGGTTCTTATTTTTTTTTTGTAGTTTAGCGCAACCACTGCGTGGGGATAAGATTACTTATTCTTCATAGCGTAAAATTTAACGATTTACCAGCTTATCCAAAAAATAGATATAAAACAATTAAAGATTCTGTATGACTATACTATTTTTCCCATCATATTGGCACAGAGGGTTCAGTGTGCTCTACAAAAAATGCACGCATTTTGCACAAGCGGTATAATGATAACAATTAATCGCTGTACAGTCTTTTAATTATCACATCCGTTGTCCGAAGCACACCTGTTTAAGAATGACATGTTCCTCTGCGTGAGAGAAAGTTTACGTATGCACTTCTCATAGATAGTATAAAGCATGAAGATAATATATAAGGGCCGCTTATCACACTGTAGGAAAATTAGTTTAGTATCATCAAGATGCTAAGATAAAGTGTTGAAGACTTGGGAGAAAGTTTACGTATGCGCTTTCCATAGATAGCGTAAAGCAGGAGGATAATATATAAGAGTACCTACTTATAGCACTGTCAGGAAAAATTAGTTTTGTGTTATCAAAACGTTTAGATAAAATGTTGAAGACTGACCATCAGCCTATAATTATCACATCTGATGTTTGGAACACATCTGCTTAAGAATGATATAATTTCCTGTGGGAAAAAGTTTACGTATACAGTTCCCGCAGGTTGTGTAAGGTGGGGGGATATTATATAAGAATATTTATCACACTGTTGGAAATATTAGTCTACCATCATGTCACCCCGGCAGAGCTTTGTACATGATGATTTAGTGCACCGGCCTAATCTAGAACCGTGGGCCGGCAATCCCTGGGATGAAGAAGAAGAAGAGGACAAACAACTCATGGAGTTTGGAGAGTCTCCACCATCTTCACCTTCATCATCGTTTTCATGGGGGCAGATGTCACCATCATTTTTCGACCTTCAGATGTCTCCTCCGCCATCGCCACTACCAATGTGGCAATATCAGCATGGTGAGCCTCACTCTGGAGGACAACTATCTGAGACATCTGAAGCATCTCCACCACCACCTGCAACCTACCCCCAAGGTCAGCCGCATCTTTGGGGGCAGATAGTGCAGCCAACATACGCAATGCTGTTATCACCATCAGGGGCGTCACCACCACCACCACCTTCATCACCACCACCATACGCAATGCTGTCTGCACCATTAGGGGCGTCTGCTCCACTTTCATCACCAACACCACCACCAATGTGGCACTGTCCTCAAGGTCAGCCGCATCCTTGGGGGCAGATAGTGCCGCCACCGCACCCTTCAACACAAAATTTAAAGGAGTGTGCGTGGGACAGTATCCCCTCACCGCCTACGCAGATAAGGTATGCTGCACAGACTTCGAGCCACCCCCCTGAGCAGGAACATTTCCAAGCTCGGTACCATTTTGATCTACCAAACCGTGATCATTTAAATACTCCGGAAGATTCTGAAACAGGCTATATTTATGAAGTCGATTTAGAATATCCTCAAAATTTATTTGAACTTCACAAAGATTTGCCTCTATGTCCTGATCATTATACACCGCCAACATCCCAGCAATCAAAATTGACAACCACTTTATTTAAAAAAGAAAACTACGTAATACATTACCGCAATCTGCAGCAAGCTGTAAGTTTAGGGCTGAAAATTGTAAAAATTCACAGAATATTAAAATTTAAGCAATCAGCTTGGCTTAAACCATACATAGATTTAAATACAAAATTAAGACAAGCCGCCAAAAATAATTTTGAAAAGGATTTTTATAAACTTATGAATAACGCTGTATTTGGCAAAACTATGGAAAATGTTAGAAAATACAAAACAATAAAATTAATTTCTAAATGGGAAGGTAGGTACGGAGCCAGTGCATACATATCAAAACCAAATTTTCACAGCTGTACTATTTTAGATAAAGACTTGGTACTTATACAATATACGTTAGATTTTCAATCCTAGATATTTCAAAAATTTTAATATACGATTTTCATTACAATTATATTAAACAGAAGATGGGTAATCAAGCAAAACTGCTGTACACAGACACTGATAGTCTCATATATCACTTTACCCTTCCAAATATATACGATTTTATACGGGAAGATATTCACAAATTTGATACAAGCGATTATCCTCCGAACAATCCATATAACCTTCCACAAATTAATAAAAAAGTAATAGGTCTAATGAAAGACGAAATGAGTGGTAAAATAATTACCGAATTTGTTGGTCTACGTGCAAAATTGTATGCTTTCAAAACATTAGAGGATGCTGAGAATGGAGAATTTAAAATTTCAAAGAAAGCTGAAGGTATTACCAGAGCTGCTTTGAATAGAATTACATTTGAGGATTACAAAGACTGCCTGTTTAATAACGAAACAGTATTTTGCGATCAGAGAACAATTAGATCAAAAACCCACAAAGTATTTTCTTTAAAACAAAGAAAAAAGGCTTTAGATCCACATGATGACAAAAGAATAGTAAACTGTATGTATACTGACACTTTACCTTGGGATTACTGCCCACCAATCACATTATAAACACCAGCTTTCTCTAAGATATCTCAGTCTGCAAAATGTTACCGTCAAATTCAAATATACTGTGGTTGAACAAAGATCTGTATGGTAAAAATAAAGAAATCTATAATTTCCATTTACGTAATGCTATTGGAGGTAACGACTTGCAAACTTTAAAGTATATATTACACAAAATTGGTATTGCTATACCGAGCAAAACTCTTATTTGGGCTACGCACTTTAATAGTGTTGAAACCGCTATCGTAAATAAAATTTTAAAAATTATGTTAGCTGCCTTTAATGTTATTAGGGAAATTATTAACGAAGTAAGAAGAGGAGAGTTGAAAATTAATACTGAAAAAGATCTTAATTTAGTCCTTTCAAAATTATCGTTACAGAACATTACTTCCTACGAGCAGCATTTTCTTATTGAAACAATATCATCTGGCTCTCGAATCGAATTTGCAACTGACGAGCAACAGCAATATCCATATTTTCTTCATGATGCTGTCTTTGAGGCTGCTTATTATGCCCACAGCAAGTTTATAGAAGACGTGTTCGAATATTTAAATACTAACCATATAACTTATATATTTCAGCCTAGCGTTGTTCGCCATCACACAGATATTTTTAAATGGCTTCAGGAAAATATCAGAAAAGCTCAAAATGGTGAAGCTGTTGGTTGGAGAAGCGGTCCATGTTCCGGTCCCTGGCCTTCAACAACACCTCAAGATTATATCGATACTTACACATTGTTAAGTTCTGTTTCCCTTATGTATAAATAAGATGTGTGTATATTAATTGAATAAAGCATATATTTAAGTGTACATTTATTCTCCCTCTCCTTGTCAAGTTTTGCTTTGCATATGAGATAAATACGGTGTATATATTAATGAAATAAACACCTATTAAAAATAAAATGTCTTTTATTTTAATCTTTAATAATTACATGTATAAGTTTATTACCTAACCTAATTTCTATCTTTATGAGATTTAAATCTAGAGGCAGTGTTGGTTCAGGAAGTGTAAAACTATATGTTGCTTGAAACGAAGGAGGTGGTGGTGGTGACGTGGGTTGTGGTGGTGGTGGTGGTGGTGACACCTGTTCCAGTTCAGATTGCTGTAGTGGTGCGCACCCCTCAACATTTTGTGTTGGGCTTAACCACCCCTGAATGTTGGCACAATTTATACAGCTGCAGTCCTCCACCTTTGTTATGTTAGACGACCAGGAGTGTGGTTGTCCCATTGGAGGAGGTGGAGGAGGAGGAGACTCCATATTTTCTTCAGTCTCACTCCAGAGTATAACCTCCTTCTCTTCCTGACTCCACGGATCGTCAGCCCATGAGTCAAAACCCCAACTATGATTTGAGAAGCAGTCTTGGGTAAAAGCTTTCGACATCATTGTTATCGTAAAACTAATATTTCTATGATTAGTATTCTTATATATAATATTCTCCCCTACCTTACACCGGCTGCAGGAAGTGTTTGCGTAAGCTATAACAGGTCTGGACAAGTCTGAACATGTCTGAACAAGTAGGCAGCAGATGCGATAACTGCGATTAATGGTTTTGATTATACCACTTGTGCAAAATGTGAACATTTTGTATGGCACATTGAACCCGTGTAACAATATGATGAGAACAAAAATTAATATAATTATACAATATCTTTAATTGTTTTATATTTGGGCAAGCTGGTAAATCGACAAATTTTACATTATCACTTTGTTCTTCGATCAGCATTTTTTTAAACCATCTTCTTTTATCTAACCCTTTGAGAAATATGGAATCACCGCTTTGTATGATCTCTCCTATGTACAGAGACAATTTTTCGTAGGGTATTGTGTCATGCTGATTATTATTGCTCCATTCTAACCCGTGCAAATTAGTTGTAAGCCAAATCACTTGATCTTTTATAGAATTTGAAAGATGTTCGTACGGTATCGGCGGTTCTACTATCCGATGGATTGTAACATTTGTATCACTATCATATACAGCTATTTCTTTGCAAATGAAGTTGCTATTTTTATACTGAAAGCCTTGAATATCTATAAATTTCATCGCTAATGTTGTCGAAAGAACAATCAATCTGCAACTAGTCGAACTAGTATTTAGCTAACTATTTTTATGTCATTGGTAAAAGGATTATATTTCACTTTTCGATCGAATAAAATCAATGCGTAAGCTGAAGTGTTTTTCGGTATATAAGTATTGGTTTCGAATTCAAGTCGAATATCTACAGCACCACCTTTTAATGACTCATTTTGTCTAGAACAATCTATTACGACTAGCGGAGCTATACTTTTGAATTGTGCGGGCGTAAGAACAGGCTGATTGTCATGCTCGTAGTAAGATGATTGAAAACCTGCAAACATTTCATACAATTGCACATATCGATTGCTGGCAAATTCCAGATTTAAATTATCATAGGGATATCTTTCGGAATTGAGATAAAGTGTAATATTTCTTAAATCGCAAGAATCAAATTGAGCCATATTTTTAACAGTTTTATTTTTTCGGTCTGTTTGGAAACCTACGATAATGTGACGCGGAGTTTCTACTTGATTAACATTTTTTATTGCCCAAGTGTGTCGTTTTGTCTGTTGTAATGCAGGATACTCGTGCAATTCCCAACTTCTAAAATTGATTTCCAACTGACTACTTTGTTCAATGTATTTTAGTAATTTTAAACGATTTACATCAGCTACCGAAATGTGCGGTACTCTCCAATACACTTTTGTTAATTCTACTTTAAGTTTTTCATCGACCGTATTAATAACAGCATTTAAATCTTGATTGCTTCTAATAAGTACTGATTCTTGTCGAACGTTTAGTAAAATTTTTCTAAAGTCTTCAAAAACTCCCATCAACATTTCGCAGGGGACAAATATCTGAAAATTACCTTTTGAATCGACCAATCCGTCAATAGATGTTTTGGTAGGCGTCCAACCTGCATTCTCCAAACGAATACTTTGAGTCGAATTATATGACACGTAGGCTTTAATAGTTGCAGTTATGCCGACATTTCTTACACGATCAACCACTACACCATTAAGTTCATATCTAATTTTATCTAGTAGGTGAGATATGCCTAAATTTGTAAATGATCCCGTTGCAGTAGCTTTACTACCTGCATCCTTTAACAATTTACCTTCGAAACATATAACACTGTTGCACGCTAAAGTGTACACATCTTGATGTAAAATAGGTATTCGTATTTCATCGTTATTATTAAATGTTGTAGAAGAATAGGGCTGATGTGTATGTTTCTCCGCATAGACAATCGAGTTATCTTGAAAAGCTGTTTCAGTAACGTTTAGTATTTCAGAAGTCGTCATTTTTATTTGATGTAAAACAAGCGCTCTTAATATTACAGAATATTAAAATTTTTCGAATATTAACAGTAAAATTTAATTTAATAACAATCCAGATGTTTTTTCTTTTTGATATCCCCCTCGCCGTCACTTCCAGTAGCAGTTAGCTTCAAACCTAAAGATTTTAGAAACAGTTTATTGGCAGATGTTAATCTATCGACTGCAGGCAGCCTACTGATGTTCGAAACAAACTGATCATCCCTAATATATGTTTGCTGCGGCTGCTGCTGCTGAGAGTTGTGTCTAACCACCATTTTGTTTCTTGAGATGCAACCTTACCGTGATGGCTTCTCCGCAGAAATTGACCAATTTACCGTTTTGATCCAGTATTTGTATGACAATGTTATCAATAATTCTCGTATTGATTGGTAGATATATAACGTTAGAGGGATTTTCTACAATCTTAAATCCTGGCGGATCTGTAGGGAAAAATTGATGAACTCTGTGTACAGCATTGCTGTTGTGATAAGTACCAGTTACGATATTGCAATCAATACATATAGTATTAACTTTAAATATATCTACAGGATTATCGGAAATATATCTACCATAAGCTTTCAATTTCTTAGGTTTGAACCCTAATAACTGTCCAATACTATCTTTAGCAGTAAAATCGATTGCTAAGGACGATTTAATTTCACTCATGAGCGTGTTATTATTAGGCTTAATATGTAGCACAGGTTCTGCTTGGTGCTGCACAATATTTTTTTCTAGTATATCATTAGCACTACCTGCTTGAGGGGAGGGTGGCTTAGACTTTGTTACACCTATACCCAGTTCATGTCTAATATATTGACTTATATCGGCAACTTCATATGAACCGTGAGGTATTTCAATTACAGCTTGTTTACCATCAATATCAGTATAATGAAATTTATTATTATTCGAATCAATATTAGGTATAGTATTATAAGCTTCAAAACTGATTAATCCTATAACGTATTCATATTCTGGATCCAGATGTATGGATGGATACTGAGCTGTGAGAACAGATTCATTTCCAGACAAGGTTAACGTCCAGGACATGTTTAATAGTAGACGGTTTAACTAGAACTGAAACAAAACATCTAGATACCTTTAATTTTAATTACATTCTTATCAGCCTACGACTCCTCATTCTCTAAGAATCTTACTGGAAATAAAACAACTTTTATTAAACAATAGGTTTTATTTTTCCTTTTACATCCTTATTCAGTATACATTGCAATTGTTTATTTAAGATAGGTTCTAACAATAGAAACATTTTATTTATTCTATTCTTAAACCTCATCCTGTCGAGTGCACACAACTGCCAGTAATTGTATGGAAGTTCATCGTCCTCCTCTTCTTCTTTCTGACGAATTTCAACAATCGGGTCAAAGTGAACCTGCTTGCTGCTGCTGTTTTTACTTCTGGCGATCTTTGTCGTACAACACCAAGTCATGTTTAAACTGGGTTATTAACAAGTTCAGGTCTGGCTGCCGCTCGCTTAATTTCAAACAAAAAAGTTCCTTTGAAATATCTTTTAATTTACAATATATTTCAATATCTCTGTTCAATTTCTCCAGATTTTTAGTAAAGCGGTTGAACTGCATTCGATATTTATAGTATCGTTGCTGCTGCTTCATAATGCCAATGTGTACAATTCAGACTTCCCACACTATAAGTACATCCTCAGACGATGACGTCATCCCCCCACATCTGCAAGTCTTGACAAGTCTGGACAGGTCTGGACAGGTTTTTCTCGCAGAAAACTGGTAGGAAGCTAACACATGGCATCGTGCAAAAATTGTAAACATAAATGCCCACAATTTACAGAATCATAAGTTTGAAATGCCTGGTGATTATATTTAATAGGATGACAGCTGCCATTTTTGCCACTTGTCAAATATTTCACAATTTCTATTGGAGGTTTTAAGTCTCCAAAACTGTCAAAGTAAATTGCATCTTTCCCCCGTTTTATGTAAGCCACCCAATGTGTACCAAGATTGGTTTTATCCTCCAAATTTGCAATACCGCATTCTATATTTTGAACCTGTTTTGGTAAATCATCTCTCATAAAAATGCCGCGAAAGTTAGGAATTTTTAAACGTTTAGCGTATGATTGTAAATCGATATTTGACAAGGCCCGGTTTGGCAGCTGCATTATAAGTTTTTTGTCGTGAACAATCCGTATCCTTTTTTATAAGGTTTTAGATATAACCCTTTACCTAAAGCTATTGCTTCCATCGTTTCGGTGCAAGTATGTAAGCAGTAGACAGGTAGACAAGTAGACAGCTAGACAGATAGACAGCTCGACAGGTAGACAGGTAGACAGCTAGACAGGTAGACAGCTAGACAGGTAGACAGGTAGACAGCTAGACAGGTAGACAGCTAGACAGCTAGACAGGTAGACAGGTAACAGGAATATTCCAGGTTGGTCAATGATGCATAATATATATTTGTAATAATTTTATACATCACCAAAAATTTCTGAACAAAGGCTCCATTCAATTTAGCGGTTGCGCAGATTTTTCTCAAACAATAGATGTCATTGTTCAATATTTTAACAGCTTTGCACATTTCTCAAACATGTCTGGACAAGTCTAAAGCTTCAGACAATAACATTCTGTTTATCTGATAATGGAGGTCAGCAAAAATTCCCCCAGACAACAATGGCTTCATTGTTCAATTATTGTGCAGATTTCTCAAACAATGGCTTTCATTGTTCTATTTTTAACAGCTTTGCACATTTTAATCTCCAGACAACAATGGCTTTATTGTCCAATATCGTGCTGATTTTAAAGCAATGGATGTCATTGTTCTATTTTTACCAGCTTTTCACATTTTAATCTCCAGACAACAATGGCTTTATTGTCCAATGTCGTGCAGATTTCTCAAACAATGGACGCCATTGTTCAATAACATCCTGCATCTACAAGTCTCAACTAGTTTTGCATTGCCAGACGATGACTCACATCCTGTCGAGCCTGGCTAAGTGTAGAAATCTTGTAAAAATTTCAAAATTAGACATTTAGTCCAAAAAATTCCCGGAAGTGGCAGGTGAGGCCCGTGACCTTGACCCCGGCTAGGCCCGTGACCTTCGGCTAGACTTAGCCAAGTTTCAAACCAGAGGCCAATGACCTCGCCACGTGACACTTAGCCAAGTTCCAAACCACCGGAAGTGAGGCAGAACCCGCCTAGCTACACTACTGACGTTTCTTGACCAATCAAAAAAATATCAGCTGATGTATCTTCCTAGAAGGTATTCAAGTGACTATTCGACACTATAACATATAAACCAATCATATTGCAGACATTTGCTTTTTTCAACCAATAACAGCAGTATATCAGTGAATATTGGGTACCATGCAAAATATTCACAAAACAATGTACCTACTCATCATCATCATCATCATCATCCAGGATTAATCCTAATTGGATTGTTCAGGTCTCACGTAAATTGATCGCTCCAACGTTTCTTGGGTTTTCCCAATCTTCTCTTTCCTCGTGGTTTGTATTTTAAAACATGCTTGGGGATACGGTAATCGTCCATTCTGGTAATATGTTCCATCCAGTTATTTCTGTATTGGTCTACTCTTTCAGTTAAGTTGAAAATGTTTAGTTCTTGACGTATCTCCTCACTTCTTTTGCAATCTAATAATGTGTAACCCGCCACATATCTTAAAAATTTCATTTCTGATGCTTCAATCAGTTTCTTATCTTTTTGAGTAAGAGTCCAGATTTCTGATCCATATAATAGTGCAGGAACCGCCATAACTTTGTACCTACTCAAAAACTAAATAGCCTTGTTGCGAAATATCGATTAGCAACGATGTTCTGTCCTTATTGATATCGCCAGGTTACGCAAAACTAAACACCAACAAACTGGAACAAAGTTTGGCTTGCGTTAAAAAATTTAAAATGTTGTGTTTTGGAAGTATTCCGCTGAATTTAATTGAGAATAAATAATTATATTACTTGTTGAATTATTTTTCAATAAATTTAACCGTTATGTATTAATATTGTTAAATAGTCGTCCGAAGTACCACTCGAAGTGGATATATTTTTTAAATATTTTGCCATTTCCATAGAAATTATTGCAAATTTCACTCACACTTTGTATCGTGAAATTTAAACGCAATAATTTACATGGAAACTGCGAAATATTTGTCAAAAATATATCCACTAGGTACTTGTGGTATTACCCTTGATAATCGTACGACACTAATTAATGACCAATAGAAATATTAGTTTACGAGCCGTTACCAAGACAACAACAAAATTTATTGGAAATTTTTTGTAGGTAGACCAACCTGACTGTGAGGGTTTTTGTCGTTACGATTTTCTTACCGAATCTGCATTCGAGCATTAATTCATATCCAGAAATTATTTGTCGTGCATTCCAACAACGTTCTAATTTGCCCTCTCTGTTGGAACGTACTCAAAAAAAATTCCGGAAAGAATTAATGCTGTTATAAGATTATATGTGAATATTTTAAACAAATGCGATTATTATTAGAAAAAGTCAATATTAGTGTTCTGTTACTATAGAAATTGCGTAGTTTGTTGCTAGATTTACTAAAAACTAATTTTTCTCCATGCCCATCTAGTAAGTTGAACTTACTTTGACATATCCATTGCAGGTAATTTGATTTTACTGTTTGTTTACTGGTTGTCATGACATTAGGGAAGTAAGTACCTACTCCCCAATGGTAGTAAGTGAATTGCGTGTTATTGCAGTAATTTTAGTTTTGTAAGTGATCTGAGCGGGTTTGAACTTAACTGATCCTAACCTATTTGAAATTTAAAAACTTGTTAAGATAAGTAGGGTTAGGGTATAACCGTAAATTAAATATATCAATATAATAAAGAAGAATGATCCAGACGTGTGTCACAACAATTGCGAATGCGATGTACCCCATTTGCGTTTGCATGCAACTCGCCGTCGCCCCGATTTCGCGACCGGGGCGTAGCCCCTCGGACCCCTCGGAGAGGAGCGGAGCCCCGAGGGCCCCCTTGGAGAGGGGCGGAGCTCCGAGGAACTACTTGGAGAGGGGTGGAGCCGCAAAGGCCCCCTTGGAGAGGGGCGGAACCCCGAGGCCCCCCTTGGAGAGGGGCGCAGCCCCAAGGGCCCTTTGGAGAGGGGCGGATCCCCGAAGGCCCCCTTGGAGAGGGGCGGATTCCCGAGGGCCCCTTGTAGAGGGGCTGAGCCCCGGGGGCCCCTTGGAGAGGGGTGGAGCCCCGAGGACTTCCTTGGGCATGGAGAAAAATATTATAAGCATGCTAGAGAAGTAACTATCTATAACCAGTCTCGAACTTTGCCAGCCCTCGCTCGCTCGGGCTGGCAAACTCGTTCTCGACTGGTAAAAGCTACTTACTTCCCTTGATGCTTAAATAACTATTTAAAAAATAGTTTAGTTCAATGAATAGTCCCTCGAATTCCATTCTCAGTCAAAGTTAAGTAGATTATTTTTGCGGTGGTATCACTACTCGCTGTCCATTGCGCATTGGATTAGGACTCGTACTAGCTCACTCGTCCTAATCGAACCTAAGCGCAATTGACATTCGTGATACCACAGCAAAAATGTTCAACATAACATTGACTACTCATGGTATTATAAGTGGATATATTTTCACTCAGTATTTATGTTGAATATTTTACATGAAAACGCATCTCCGCAGTGAGAGATGTACTCCTTGCTTAGTTTTTAATTTTATTGTAGATTTATTTTTTGGTCGAATCGATTACTGGTGGAATCGAACTCAGGTCCTTTTGCAGGTTAAACAGATGCTCTACCTTATAAACCATCATATACAAAATAGTATCTATAGAAACTTTATTTTGGTATGTATCACTTCGTGTTCTTAATATAGTACGTCTAAAAAAAGTATCCCAAAATAGTACTTTATGTAACTAGTCCTCAAAGCAAGGCTTTAGGGGACGAGTCGTAATATGAAGATGAGTTCTCTAAAGCCATTTGAGGACGTGTTGCATACAACGTTTTTTTTTGTATTAGCTCTCCAAACATTATAATATGAAGTTTCAATTACCATTAATAACACGGCATTATATTAGGAGGCCACGGGAAAATGTATTTTTCGCTCCCCAAACTGGTTACTTTGGAAACTGTCTAGGATCCTCAAAATGGCCATTTAGAGGCCTTGTACTTAAAGTCGTCATGGCAACTAATGTTTGAGTCCGCTAAAATGTTGCCATGACGACTTTAAGTACAAGGCCTCTAAATGGTAATTTTGAGGATCCTAGACAGTTTCCAAAGTAACCAGTTTGGGGAGCGAATACAAAAAAAGTAATTTTTTAGCTTTTTGAAAATAATAGATTTATCAAAGTACCTGTCGTTTGTTTTATCCATGATCTACTATCCTGACAAAACGCACACAAAATTTTAGAGGCCGAGGACTTTCTAAAAGGAATTCTCATGACATTTCTTACAACTGTAAATTTCCGGATACTTTCTAGACGTACGTTTTAAACCAGTGTGAAGCTCTTTCGAAACTCTCAATCAAATCTTCAAGCCCTAGTCGAAAACCGATTTTAACATTTCTAGTTCGTACGTTTCATAACAGAAGGCAAATCGTGTGCAAACATGATTTACACAAGTCTTACATGCCAGAGGGTCCGAGTTTAATGCCGAATCAGGTAAAAAATGTTTATAAACTCAAAATAGTAGATAAAGTAGCACTTGATAAATCTTTTGATTGCATTTTACCGATTACTCTAAAGCGTCACTTTATGAGTATCTATAATGCTGGATTTTGCTCACTTAATTCAAAATTGTACACCTTCTTCAGCATAACACTAGGCGAACTAGATTCCGAAGTTATTGCTTTTATAAAGCATTTATTCCTAAACTGGTGATTTCTTGGCTACAATCATAGGAGGTTATTCCATCTATGAAGCCGCAAGCTCCCGATTTCATGGGAGATGATAAAGCTTTAGGTCACAAACTCTATAGAGACTTCTCGACTCGGGTTCGAATTCGAAGATTTTGAGAAGCTATGACTACCAGTACTTTGTTAAGTGGTTTTGACGTCATTAAGTCATTCTTGCGTTTAATTCAATAATAAGTGTCATTAGAAAGCAAGTGTAAGATTGTGCGACTTCAAATTCTACTTAAGCCGACCCTGGCGCAAAATTTAGTTGAACGTATTTTCACATGTTTTTGGTCTGCAGCTTCTAAATGAACTTGCCCCGTAAATAGTCTTTGGCAACCGCGTTAGTTATTAAAAGCATTCCAGTCCCGTTTACATTTCTTCGAATTACAGCGATAAGTTATTCTTTGTTATATGGTCAAGACCGTTTTGTATTGCAGTTTCTGCCTAATGTAATTAAGCTTTCAAAAATAAGGCTTACTGAATTCTTTGTTGTCACCCATTTAAACATCGATTTCACAACCCAAATATATTTCTTGGTATTCTTTAGGAGCCGCGTTGGTAATTTGATACTTAAGGTCGAAAACTTTCCATACGTGGTATAGTAGTGCATTGGAACCCTTATCTTGTGTTTTGTTACCCGGGGTTCTGGGAACTTTGCTCATTTTGCTGGTTCAGCTATGACATCAGGCTGCGTGTAGTTGCACCAAGCTTTGAGCTTTGAGAAATAAAAATAAAGTTTGATAAACCCTTGTTGGACCATACATTTGGAATTATTGATTTTGGAGTCCGAAACTTTCTTTCGTTATGTTGTTTTTAAGCTCTGTGCATTTGAAATTTTAATAAGTAACCAGCCTTTGAGTAGAACAGACGCTTATGGTTTTGTGTTGCCTCCGGGGCTGCACTGTTAGTGGCCCCGGAGGGAAGCTTTTCGTGCGTTTTAAGTTCTGCTGCAGGGTTCGAAGCAGATAGCTCGTTAAGTGATAAAGTTCCCGCGGGACGTGTGTGGGTTAGGCCGACGCCGGTTTGGGCGGGCGTTTTGGATTTCGTTTACTTCGACCCCCAGAGCCGGGGAAAGTTACTCTGCATCCTGTTGCACATCCACTCCAAGACGCCTTATGAAGCCTACGTAATTTTCTCATAGTGAGTGGGAAATATCTGCTTTTGCAAATTCTACCACGTCGTGCCGAACCCCAAGTATTTTCTGCGTTCCCGGGGACTACCGTTTTCACCTCGAATTAATTCAACACTCTTTCGGGCCGCTGGCCACTGCCTTCGCTCAACCCCTTTGGGCAACCCTGTTCTACGTTCGCTGCGGGACGTAACCTTGGTCTTTGTGGACGCCGTCTTCTGCAGTCCTCGACCTTCTGCAGTCACCGCTTGGCTTTTGGCAAAGCCCTTCAACAACCCTTTGGGGAGCTGTATTGCTGCAAGCTGCCACTAAGCCTCTCCAGGATCCGGTCCAGCCATCGGTCATCGTCAACGCAGTAGGTGTTCTAGCTATAAAAGGTAGGATCTACCAATGTATCTTTGTCTTGCTTCCTGATTTAATGTGTCGCGAAAGTGCTACCGAATTGTATGTTTATTGTGCCTCGCATGCTGTAGGACTTTGCGCCTGCGAATTTAATTTCGTCAAATAACTTGTGTATTGTACTTCGTCATTAAGTTAACTTTTGCTTGGGATCCCCGACAATTTTCAGTTAGGGTGTATGTTACCTTCTTACGGCCAACTTGTGGCCCTGTGTGTGTCGATTTTCATTCATTAAACAATAATATAGTCACACTTAGTTTGTTTAATTGACTTAAACCTGCAATCTGTGGATCTTCAATCCTAATGTGGCAAAAAGCCAAGTGTAATCAAATGTGAAGCTAGAACACGTGCTTTTATTGGAAAAGCCATACAGTTTTTGGCTTGAGTAAATTCTTTTGAGCCTCTTTAGGGAGGTGGTCATACGGTAAGTCATTAAGGCCACCTGGTGCTTACCGCCCGACTTGGAGGGAACCTAGTGGACGACGCTTCGCAGCGTGCAGCTAACCCAGCGCCTCTTCAGTAGAGCCCTGTGATATTTCTCGTTTTGGGTCACGAGGGCTATTAATTTATCAAAACGAGTGGCGTCCTTAGGCAATTCTTTTAAGCAAGCTTAGGGTAAGTACCCCGTCGGTTTTTCATTTAAGTCTTCGAACCACGCTTTCCCGACTGAGCTAGGTGCGAGGGATCGGAGCAGCGAAGTCTGCTCCAACACATTAAGATCTGTGTTCTTTTTTTTGTAAAGCCGGCGAACCCTGTAGTTTGTACCCGTTTTTGGGCGGTCAGTGCGACCTATGTCGATTTGATGAATTTATACCGTAACAACTTCTACACACAAATATACCTAAGCCCAATTGAAACTTTAACTTAACGAATCCCCCTTAGCTTAGCTAGTGGATTTACTTCCCAAAGCTCTTGAAGAAGGTATTAACTCAGCTATGACTTCGAAAATGCTTTACTTCCGCACACAGGCTTTATCGATGCAATGGCTAAGCAAAATCGAAAAATATTTCCTTACCGAAAGAAAATCGTTTATTGTGTTATTATGATTATTTCCTTCATATCCATAATAATGCCTAATCACTATGGTTTCTGTCAGTTTAACAATGACAAAACATCAACCGTCAAAATTTAACCGCGGTTAAATATGTGTCAAAATTTAATCGCTTGTGCATAATTTTAACATGATCATTAAAAGTGCTTCACCCAAGAGATTTCTATCTATTTATTCAGGAAAGAATCACGCCGAACATCCCGCGTGCATGTAAACTAGCATGAATAAATTTTGACGATTTTCTGTCAGAATGTTTTGCTCTAACGATAGTAATTATTTGTTCGTGGCTCTTATATCTTTTTTCACTAGTGACTAATAATGGAATTTCTTTATTTGATATGGCAATAATAGTATGCTTATTATGAGTAGGTGTTGGATAATGGATTTTTAAAATTACAAAGCAATTCGTTTTGAATAGAAAATGTATTTATTTTTAAAATTAGAAAAAATCGATTTAGTATGGGAAAGTAATTGCACTGAGATTTATTTAAGTATGCAGAATGCACTCTACGAGCATCTAGCTACATGTTGCTTAAAATGCAGACCGCTGTCAAGTGTTTAACCCAGATTTTTAGCAGAATCAACTAATGGTAGAGTTTTATTTTTTATTCCAATATTTTCTTAATTAATGTGAGTGATATAGCAACGATAATACATTTATTTACTAGCAACATGATATTGTTCATTTTCATCATAACTACAAAATGTGAAAAGCTACTCATAACTCCCTAAGGATTTTTCAAATTATTTTACCCTCAATCTCATGGTAACTATGCAACATCTTCACGTTTCAGGGTCCCTAGATGTCGAAAAACAAGTTTTCTCAATTCCGTCTGTCTGTTGGCGGTATAATTCAAAAACTATTTGCCGGAGGAAGATAATATTTTGCATACACATTATATATACAGGGTGGTGACTTGCGCGACGCAGCATAGGGATTTCAATGGTAAATTTTAATTTATGATTATTGGCTCCCCTAATTTTTTTAATTAAAGTATAAATAAGTTTTTGTAGAAAAAAAATACTACAGCTGCACATTGTTTACAATTTTCTATTTTCCGGAACCGTAGAAAGCAACAAAATAAAAATGCATTTTTTTTATAAATCACTGATGCCTTGGAATTATGTAGACAAACAACATGTACATTTACTTTTGTCTTTGCTGTTTGACGTTTATAACTGATTATTAAATTCAGTCTCGTTAAAATGTATTTGTTTTTTCTAGAGAAAATGCTGTAGGTATCTGTACACCCCATCGTTTATAATTTTCAGGAACCGGAAAAATCAAAGAAATTGGTATCTATAGGAAGCAGGATTTAATTAGATACCATAAAAAACATAATTATGTACCATCGAAGTAATAGAAAACTGAGACAGGAAAAATACGCAGATATCCTTGTATTCGAAAGGTGTAGTTTAGATGTGGCATTTTGACTGAGCAGGCTGTCTCCTTTAATAACGTTCAGTTCAGTCAAAATGTTACATCTAAACTACACTTTTCGAAAATAGGGTAACTGCGTAATTTTCCTGCCCCAGTTTTCTATGACTTTGATGGTACGTATAATAATAATACAAAAACACAAACATTAATAAATTATAACAAATTTTCAAACAAAGCACCATTAACTACTAAACAATGACCCAATCTGTCGTAAAATTGCCGTCTAACATTTTCTAACTGATATTGTGATATTTTATCGCATTGGGCTTGAATACAATTTTTTAGCTCTTCAATAGTTTGACAGGTTCTTCCAGAGTAAATTTGCGATTTTAAATGTCCCCAAAGAAAAAAATTGTTGCGCGAAAGATCGGGACACCTAGCAGGCCAGTTAATTAAATAATTTGAACCAATAACCTTATTGGAAAAACTGTAGTTTACAAAGTCGCGCAGTTCATGAGTGTTGTGTGAGGGGTACATCTGAAGCCAAATCTCTTAATCGTCTCTAGCAACTTCGGTCACCGCCAGAGCTATATTTTCTTGTAACAACTTCAAAAATCTCTCCCCTGAGAGGTTTTCACTTAAGGAAAATGGTCCTATAATGTGATGATCTAGTATTTCCGCCCAAACCATAACTTTTTAAGGATATTGGGTCCTGGTTTGTAAAATGTTGCGTGGATTTTTAGTAGCCCATACTCTGCAATTTTGTACATTTAGTTCATTATACAGTGTGAATGTGCGTTCATCCGTAAACAAAACGTTATTCAGAAACTTCGTTACATTTTCCCATAATTTGGAAGCAAAATGCACTTCTCTTCTCCATATCACGTTCAAGCCACTCTTGATGACACTGATATTTGTAAGAGCGAAACTTGTGTTTTTTCAAAATTCGCAGGACTCGGCTATGATGCAAGCCAGTAGAGTACCTAGGGGGATTCTGGGGACACATTTGACCTTGAACTTTTTTCATATAGGTAAGAAAGGGGGGCAGCGCTGCTATTCGGCTACCTTGTTTCGGCTACCATCTCAAGGTCACCCATATAGCCTTGCAGGCTACACTGGCAGGTGTTAGACAGGCGGACAGGTAAACAGACAGTTGGACTGGTAGGCAGGCAAGCAGACAGACAGACAGACAGTTATACAGGGAGACAGCTAGACAGGTAGACAGGTAGACAGCTAGACAGCTAGACAGGTAGACAGGTAGACAAGTAGACGATAGACAGCCAGGTAGACAAGTAGACTGACATGTCCAAACCAGTTCCCATGTAGCCTTGCAGTTTCTGCTTGCCACGTCTACTTACTTTTTCCTTGCAAAGTAGATTAAAATTGGTGTGGAGGGGGTTGATTTATTATTGTTAGGTATATAATAAAAATTTCCCAGATTAAATTTAGTATTGTGAAGTAGCTGAAACTGTGAACATGGGCTCCTCTAAAGTATATAGTATTACCCAGCTCTTGGGAAATAAAATAAAACCAACTAACGAGAGATTCGGACTCTGGTTATTAGTAGAAAATCTCAACAACAACAACCTAATTACAGATGTTGGAAATATAAATTATACAGAAGACGAACAACTCCTTAGCAACCGCAATTTAGATTTACTTACGCCGATTACAGAACCGTTTTGCGACAATATAATGTTGGCTAAAATTATTGACCGTGTAGATTGCGAAGGAGAAAGTGGTCTTATTGTTAAGAAGGAGATATGTGTGCTTGTAATAGTCACTTACGGGGGAAATTCTCTAAATTTATTTCTGCTAGACATGGAGTAAAAGCGAAATTACCTTATCTTCTACAAAGTGATATGAACCAGGATGGCAAGAGGAATTATACAAGTTATTGGAAAAGGAAGGTCTGGAAAATATTAACAAAAAAATATAAAAATCCAGTAGTAATTCCGTACAAAGTAGAACTAGCCGATGTTAATGTGCAGACCCTGTTAGAAGAAATACCAGAACTTTTAAAACAGCTCCAAATAGATGATTACTACCTTTTGGATTTGGATATAACGCAAGATTTTGCAGGAATATTTAACAAGATAGAAATGGGCATTATTTGACTACTAACCATAACTTTTGTCACCAAGGAGAGTCCAAGGAAAATTATAATGTGATTGTAGACAATTATAAAACAGTTGGAATTGATTGTTTAACATGGTTAAATTCGAATGCTAGAGTTAAAATATACAACAAATTTGTATGTCAAATAACAAGTCCAGGAGTTAACAAACAGATTGGTAACCATATTATCGACTTTATCAATTGCCCGGATACCCGTTTAAAAGGAAACATTTTCGTCTATTTACGCTAAGGAACATGGAATTACAAGATTGGAGGCAACAATATATAATTATACTATTGGAGATTATTATAATGTAAACAATAGATTTGATCCTTTAAAAGATTGTTTAAATTTATTGGAAACCAGTAAAATGTACTTCCAAGATGCTCCAATATATTCCGTCTCGATTGCTAAAATGTGGACTAAATTGACTAATACTCTGCAGAATAGTTGTTGTGTAATATTTAATAATGTCCTACAATATGTCTATTGGGGGAAATAGAAACACAAGAAAGTTGACTGGATTGCAAATTAATTACCCGATAATCTAGAAAACCAAAATAAGATGATAAATTATGCACTTTCTGCTTTTAGTTTTAATTATCTGCCAATTAATTATGTAGAAATTGTAGAAAATGATGTAAATACGGGGCGACATAAATATTAGGCAAAAATGTTATATTAAAGCTGGAGAAACATTTTTTTCTAAATCCACGACCATTTTCTCTACTATTTCGAAAAGATGTAAGTATCGAAGGTATGGGATTAATCAAAACGAATAATGTTATTCCCCAAGTTTTAAGGAGGAGAACCAACATAACTAACAAACTTTCTCCGCATGCAATTAAAGAAATAGAACCACTCTCATCTGTTTATATATTAAGTGCAAGGAAAACGAGAACTAGAGCTGGAAGAAATAAATTTGAAAAACGAAAAAGTAGAATATGTGCAAAATACAATTGCTATAAAAGAACAATACAAATATTTGCTCGAGAAAGAACACAAGTTAATAGAAATGAGAGAAATTTTAAGAAATTACTTTAAAAATCAATGGAAAAATTTGGATATAACTGGATGTTATACGATTTCCGCATTTACTGTAAATAATGGCGGATATAACAATTATGAAAAATATCCATATGTCGGAATACTTGGAGAAAAAAATGGGTGTAAAGGCGTTTACTTCTTAAAAGGACATTACAAAAATGTGTTTTTAAGTATTTACAACTCGAGAGAAAAACTTAAAGAAGGTTACATTTTAATTCTTTTAACAAATCGGATATAATATGTTTACCAACCGAGGAACCATTTATATCATTTAAAAACCAACAGAATTACAACATTTAATGGACACTCATTCCCGAAGGTTGAGGAACTTAAATATTATACGGAAGTGTTGCAAAATATGGGTAATAATGGTTCATCTTGCCAAGAAGAAATAGAACAAATTGACCATATTACTATGCAAGAAATAAAAGGTAGTATTAAGGTTACACAATGTCATCGGTTGGAAGAATTAGAAGAAGGAACGGAACTAATTATTAAAGCAATTAAACAAAAACAATTCAGACAAAAGATTCGTTATATTTTACAGTTCGAAAACCTAGAACAGTTGTACATATCTAATTACTGGTTTCGAAAAAAGAAATACAAGATTCAAATTTAGATTTAAATTACAGAATAAAAATTAAATTAGATAGAATTAAGACTACTGTAAGTAAAAATAAAGAAAGGGTTGTGTTCTGTGTGTAAATTGTACGAATTTTTGTAATTTTGTAATTTGTAAGGCAATAAAATGTTTTTTAACTGATTTGTTATTTTTCTCTCCTAAAATTGAATTTCCCATGGTGATATAAAAAGTAAGTAGACGTGGCAAGCAGAAACCTGCAAGGCTACATGGGAACTGGTTTGGACCCGTCAGTCTACTTGTCTACCTGTCTAGCTGTCTAGCTGTCTACCTGTCTACCTGTCTAGCTGTCTACCTGTCTAGCTGTCTACCTGTCTAGCTGTCTAATTGTCTGTCTGTCTGTCTGCCTGCCTGTCTACCAGTCCCATCATCTGTTTACCTGTCCGCCTGTCTAACAGGGATGCTTACCTGCCAGTGTAGCCTGCAAGGCTATATGGGTGACCTTGAGATGGTAGTTGAAACGGGGTAGTCGAATAGCAGCGCTGTCCCCCTTTCTTACCTATATGATATAAAAAGTAAGTAGACGTGGCAAGCAGAAACTTGCAAGGCTACATGGGAACTGTTTGGACCCGTCAGTCTACTTGTCTACCTGTCTAGCTGTCTACCTGTCTACCTGTCTAGCTGTCTACCTGTCTAGCTGTCTAATTGTCTGTCTGTCTGTCTTCCTGCCTGTCTACCAGTCCAATTGTCTGTTTTCCTGTCCGCCTGTCTAACACCTGCCAGTGTAGCCTGCAAGGCTATATGGGTGACCTTGAGATGGTAGTTGAAACGGGGTAGTCGAATAACAGCGCTGACCCCCTTTCTTACCTATATGAGATGGTAGTTGAAACGGGGGTAGTCGAATAGCAGCGCTGCCCCCCTTTCTTACCTATATGAAGCTATTGTTACGCTTATCAAAATTTTCTCAGCTCGACCGATGTGACTCATCGTCTGACAGACATGTCTATTCTTGCAGGATGTTATCAGTAGAACAATGGCATCCATTGTTTTAAAATCAGCACGAAATTCGAGAACAATGAAGCCATTGTTGTCTGGAGATTAAAAATGTGCAAAGCTGGTAAATAGAACAATGAAAGCCATTGTTTGAGAAAAATCAGCACAACTGCTAAATTGAATGCTGTCTTTGTTTGAAAATTTTTGCTGACGCTGTTAAAGTCTAATTTTGAAATTTTTACAAGATTCTCACGATACATTTTAGAGGTAAAAGTCTAATTTTTACAAGATTCCCACGATGAATTTTGAGGTTAAGAGTCTAATTTTGAAATTCCTATACCGGATGTGAGTCAATTGGTGGTATGAATAAAAACGAAGTAGATGCTAATGCTATAATTTTAAGGATCTACTTCGAAGTATCTGTCCCATCATGAAGCATCTGGTCAGTTCCGGTAGAATATACTTAACGTCGAAGTATTTACTACACTCCTTGTAGTATCTATTTTTATTCCGTAGTATTTGCTTTAAAATGTGTAGCATCTTCTCACGTTGACTTCCCAACATCAAACTCCAACGCCTAGCTGAAATTCATGGTCCCCTTAAACAACGATATTCAAATTAGTTATTTCATTTCTAGTCTTTTATTATATTTTTGGTATACTTTGCTTTATTTTTTCCTATTTAATTTAATTTCTATTTAAACATACCTAAGCTTCTTAAAAACACTTCCATTTGCTGAATGTGTGTAAGCGCACAGCCTATAGTTTCGTTTACTTCTGTCAATAAGCTGTATTAGCTAGGTAAGATAAGTTTTCCCTATTGAACCTAAAAGAAAAAGGGATTTAAGAAATTATTGAAAAGTTATACCTTATGTTAAGTTACCGGAATATTTTATGATATAAAATATCATCACTGTAGCGTCGTCTTGCATTATATATTTTTCTCCTGCATATTCCATCTATTTTCAAACAAAAGTTACCGTAGCAATCTCAGTGAAGCTGCTATTATACCAACTACGCTAACGTTAAGCAAATACTAAATTTCTTCTTGAAATCGAAGTATCTGATGGAAGAAGTCGGTACTTCAAATTGTAGTAAATACTTGAGTATTTTAACGAAAGTGCTACTTGGTGTAGTAAGTTCCGGAAAAATTAAAAGTATCTACTTTGAAATGTAGTTTCTTCTTAGTTTTGAAGTATACAGTGTGTCCCCGGATTGAGTTCACTATAGGTATAATCGACAACAAATTTTACAATTTTATTTTAATGTTTTGGGATCCCGCCCTGCTTGGTCTGAAAACAATTTTAAGCAGAGTTTTAATTTTTAGAAATTAAGTCGGCCATGAAAAATGTGCAAAACTATTTTCTATTTAGGTAAACTACCCTTTTTGTTTATGATACGGCAAAATTTTGTTAAGAAAAGTTGTTTAGATCATAAATTACGGCCCTATACAAAATTTCAGAAAGATATGTTGACTTAGAAAACACCGTTATTTTTTAGATAATTGTATTTTATTTTCAGGTAAACTACTTTTTTTGTTTATGATACGGAAAAAATGTATTAAGAAAAGTTGTTCAGAATGAAAAATTATGGACCTGTACCAAATTTCAAAAAGATCTGTCGACTTAGACTAAACCGTTATTTTTTAGATTAAACAAATTGCATTTATTAAAAAGACGGTTTCATCTAAGTCAACAGATCTTTCTGAAATTTTGTATAGGGTCACAACTTCTCATTCTAAACAACTTTTCTTAATAAAATTTTTCCGTATCATGAACAAAAAAAGTAGTTTACCTGAAAATAAAATAGTTTTCGCTTCCCTGCCAAGGCCTACTTGTTTTTCAAAAACTGAAAATATTCTTAAAATTCTTTTCAAACCAAAGAGGACCGAATCCCAGAACCTGAAAATAAAATTCTAAAATTTTTAGGTATCTCACCTCTTGTAACATCAATCCTGGGACACACTATTGTATTTTCTTTTCAGGTAAACTACCTTTTTTGTTTATAATAGGGCAAAATTTTACTAAGAAGAATTGTTCAGAATGGGAAAATTATGGCCCCATACAAAATTTCAGGAAGTTCTACTTACTTAAATCAAACCGTAATTTTTAATAAATAGGTACAATTTTAACGGTTTAATTTAAGTTGGTAGATCTTCCTGAAATTTTGTATAGGGCCATAATTTATCATTCTGAACAACTTTTCTTGGTAAAATTTTGCCGTATCATGGACAGAAAGGGTAGTTTACCTGAAAAGAAAATAGTATTTGGCTTCACTGTCAAGGCCAACTTATGTTTTCAAAAACTGTAAATATTCTTAAAATTCTCTTCAGACCAAGCAGGGCGGAATTCCAAAACATTAAAATAAAATTGTAAAAATTTTTTGTCAATTATACCTATAGTGAACTCAATCCGGGGACACACTGTATACTTTGTAGAAAATGCTAATACTTCTAGTATTAGCATGTACTTCGTTTTTATTCATACCACTCATTTGGTGGTATGAATAAAAACGAAGTAGATGCTAATGCTACAATTTTAAGGATCTACTTCGAAGTATCTGCTCCAACATGAAGCATCTGGTCAGTTCCGGTAGTATTTACTACACTCCTTGTAGTATCTATACTTTTATTACGTAGTATTTGCTTTAAAATGTGTAGCAACTTCTCACTTTGACTTCTGCTCGGGAATGTGCAGGTTGCGACAAGTCTATAAGATTTGTTGCTTTATTTTATTTGAAGTATTAGAGTGGTAGTGTACTGTGTACTCGTGGTTGTGTAAAATGTCTTCAGATGAAGAAATGCCCCATCAAGAAGAGCCCCAAAATGAAGACTTACAATTAGCCTTTGTGACGATGCGCACAGCCTCTAGTTTCGTTTACTTCTGCCAGAACTGTATTAGCTAGGTAAGATACGTCTTTCCTATTGAACTTGAAAGCAAAAGCGATTTAACAAATGATTGAAAAGTTATACCTTATGATTTCTGAGGCTTTCACGGCCATTATCATTAAGTAACAAACGACTTCCGGGATTGGACCGTGTCATGATTGAGATCGAAGAACTCAACGTTTCTTCGATCTCAATCATGACACGGTCCAATCCCGGAAGTCGTTTGTTACTTAGTTATACCTTATGTTAAGTTACCGGAATATTTTATAAAATATCATCACCGTCGTCTTGCATTATGTTTTTCTCCTGCGTATTCCATCCATTTTCTAACAAAAGTTACCGTAGCAATCTCAGTGAAGCTACTATTATACCAACTTCGCTAACGTCAAGTAAATACTAAATTTCTTCTTGAAATCGAAGTATCTGCTGTAAGAAGTCGATACTTCAAATTGTAGTAAATACTTTAGTATTTTAACGAATTTGCTGCTTAGTGTAGTAGGTTGTGATGTGAGTCATCGTCTGGGAATGTGCAAGGTTGCTAAAATAAACCGGTTGTCTGAGGTTTCTGCGTAGGTCTGCGCGGAGGTCAGTGCGATGGTTTGGCGGAAAATTCAAATTCTGCGTAGGTTTTGGCGGTAAATTCAAATTCTGTCTAGGTTTTGGCGGGAAATTCAATTATAATCAGTGTTTTTGATGGGAAAATCTGGGAGTGTACAAGGTTGCTAAAATGTATGGGGTCTTTGTCATTATCAGTGTCTATAAATTTGGTAGACAGACAGACAGGCAGACCGACAGGCAGGCAGACAGGCAGACCGACAGGCAGGCAGACAGACAGACAGACAGACAGGCAGGCAGACAGACAGACAGACAGGTAGGCAGACAGACAGACAGACAAACAGACAGACAGACAGACAGACAGACAGGCTGACAGATAGACAGCTAGACAGGTAGACAGCTGTTCCTGTAACGGTTTTATGGGCACGACGGTGTAATAAAACGACAATTGTAAATATAATTGTATTTTATTTGTCTAATGTACATGTATAAAATTATTACAAATATATTATACACTAGCCAATTATTGTGGTAGAGGTGTTGTTGTCATCTCTGTCTGGAGGATCTCTTCTTGCTGTTTCCGAACTAGATTTATTCAATTATTCCTGCCTCTTTTAACTCTTCTATTATACTAACAATTTCATTTATATGATTTGTATGACGCAAACTGTAGGCTCATAATGCAAACATTTAACAGATGGGCAGGCGGACATCACCATAAATCATATACGATTTTTTTCACCCATTCACGTTCTAATCTCAAAATTTTTAAATGCTTCTCGATGGGCTCCATCACATTGTCATCAAACCAACTCCACCCGTCTGGAAGTTGTAGTTTTGTATCAGTTTTTAAAGTCCGGATGTCCATCCAGCGTAACGGTGATATCCATGCGATTGCAACCAAACCATGGAAATGACTTTGAAAATTCATAGAAATACTTGTCGTAATATTTTTTCCAAAGAGGTGACGGCTTCCATGTTACAATCAGAACTGCTACGATTTATTCGATATACTATGATTTATATGTTTATACCCTCGTCGTGCAAGCCGCTGCCTACAATTTCTACATAACAGACAGAGAGGGGCGCAGGTTTGGCCCATAACGGTAATATTCATACGATCGCAACCAAACCATGGAAATAACTTTGAAAATTCATAGAAATACTTCTCGTAATATTTTTCTTGTAATGAGGGTGGGTCAATAACCCCCCAATTATGTGAGTCGGATGTGATTGTTTGAGAAATGTGCAAGGTTGCTAAAATGTATAGAGTCTTTACACCAGATGTAGTTAATGACCTCCCTTATTAGTGTCTATAAATTTGGTAGACAGACAGACAGGCAGGCAGGTAGACAGACAGACAGACAGACAGACAGACAGACAGACAAGCAGACAGACAGACAGACAGACAGACAGACAGGCAGACAGACAGACAGACAGACAGACAGACAGACAGACAGGCAGACAGACAGCTAGACAGGCAGGCAGCAAGCAGGCGGGCAGGCAGACAGCCAGACAGGCAGACAGACAGGCAAGCAGGTAGACAGACAGACAGGCAGACAGGCAGGCAGGTAGGCAGACAGACAGGCAGGCAGACATTCTTAACACCATTTATTGTACAGGATGTGAGCAGTAATAGAAATAGGAGTGAGAGAGATGCCTGTACCAGTTAAGTATAAAGTGTCCAAAATGTAAAGGGGAAACCAATCAAGAAGGACGAAAATGTATTGCTTGCACATTGCATGAACATATGAAAGAAAACAGTGGTGGTAAACATTATCCTCAATCATATTTCAGACAATCTAGCGAATAACTGAACTCAGCTTGGTGGACGCTATCGTCATGAATTTGATTCTTATATATACATCTAACAATTCTGATATCTATCATTTGATAAGAAACTGTTAATGTGTAAACTAGTTTGAATCTGTCAGTCTCTCTAACTGTCTAACTGGCTGTTTACCTGTCTAGCTGTCTACCTGTCTACCTGTCTACCAGTCTACCAGTCTACCTGTCTACCTGTCTGGCTGTCTACAGCTAACATACTTGTGACAATAATGAAAACGAAAGTAGCGACAGAACTTATTAAAACTAAAAATATTATAAGACAGAAAGTTCGAGCTCTTAAGGAGGGTAAGTTGGTGCAAACAACAGCTCCTCGGTAAATTTTTTAAACCTGTTACCGAACAAATACAAAGTGTTGCAGAAGAAATCAATACAAAAGAGAATCCTCCATCACAATTTAAGCCTTTCAAATTGAAAAAGAAAGAGAAAGTTAAATACAATTATGATGATGATAAATATAATCTTAAAAGAAAAACTAAATACGATTATGACGCTGATGATGACGGTGATGAATATATCAATATATCAAATCCTCCAAAACTAGAATTATTTACACCAAAACCGGCTGATGAAGTATTGTGTGAATCCTCCGAAGATGAACCTAATGCAACTATAGCAAACAAATTTCAGCCGCAAGCTATAAGTTCTTTCTTAGAACAGTATGACGAACTTCCTAGGAAATATGTAAGCAATTATCTTATAGAAAGACCAAATCTAGGGAGGTATGGAATTAGATATGATTTTGATAAAAACCAATTTTATTTTGGTGGAGATGAGCTAGATATAAAGGGATCAGATATAATTGTTAAAAATGTTTACTATGAAGGTACGCCTGGTTTGTACAAATTACTATTTAAAAACGATCCTCAAATAACTCCAACGCTGACAGATAGAGCAAATTATAATGATATCATAAACAGAACAAATGCAGCGCATAGAAATTTTGATAAAAATGATCAGAAGGTAGGTTTCAACCAAGCGAAATACAAGAAATTTATAAAATCTAACCTGTCATCATCACCCTCGCCATCATCGATATCGTTAAGGACTACAAAGCTTACTGGTAAAGGTATGCAGCAAATGTATAAACAAGTTAGCAATAAACCATTGGATTATGTTTACTGGGATGATCCGAACGAATTAGTTGATCGATTAAAGTTACTGTATGCCTCTCAAGCATCTGGCCATACAAATCATAGAAATGAAACTGTTAGTATAATAGAAGAGTTAAAAGAGGCAGGAATAATTGAATAAATCCAGTTCGGAAACAGCAAGAAGAGATCCTCCAGACAGAGATGACAACAACACCTCTACCACAATAATTGACTAGTGTATAATATATTTGTAATAATTTTATACATGTACATTAGACAAATAAAATACAATTATATTTACAATTGTCGTTTTATTACACCGTCGTGCCCATAAAACCGTCACAGGAACAGCTGTCTACCTGTCTAGCTGTCTATCTGTCAGCCTGTCTGTCTGTCTGTCTGTCTGTCTGTCTGTCTGTCTGTCTGTCTGTCTGCCTACCTGTCTGTCTGTCTGTCTGCCTGCCTGTCTGTCTGTCTGTCTGTCTGCCTGCCTGTCGGTCTGCCTGTCTGTCTGTCTACCAAATTTATAGACACTGATAATGACAAAGACCCCATACATTTTAGCAACCTTGTACACTCCCAGATTTTCCCATCAAAAACACTGATTATAATTTGAATTTCCCGCCAAAACCTAGACAGAATTTGAATTTACCGCCAAAACCTACGCAGAATTTGAATTTTCCGCCAAACCATCGCGCTGACCTCCGCGCAGACTCCCGCGCAGACCTACGCAGAAACCTCAGACAACCGGTTTATTTTTAGCAACCATGCACATTCCCAGACGATGACTCACATCCGCAGGTCTAGACAGGAATTTTCTATAGTCTGACAAAATGTTTTTAAACAAGTTTGAGATTTTCTCTTATAAAAGTTTTTATCCGGCAAAATTATACTGTCCCTCACCATTGAGTATAGCAACCTTATTAATTAGAGTATTTTTTTACTAATATATTGCAGTGATCTAATAGCTTTTTACTTGGCTAATTCTTATTCTCTGGGTTTTATTTTAAAATTTTGATATCTTACCTTTTTGCGCACAGTCTTTAGCATTGTAATAACCTTAGTTATTCGACTCTAATCGACTATTAAAATCAGATTAAGACATAAACCATGAATACCGGATATAGGACAATTGTATATATTAAGTAATTAATAACTGCCTGTATCATGCGTTTAACAACTTTGTTAATAATATTAGTTAATTCAATTTTAGATTAATATTACTGTCTGTTTATATCTTCTATTCGTCAGATATCTCTGCTACAACTATGCTCTGGACTATTTACAAATACCGTTGTAAGAAATCGAAATTCCAATGATAAAACTACACCACCACCACTCCTTTTAGTAACACTATTTTAAGCTGCTTTTTATTTTTGTGCATCAAAATGTATTATCTGCTAATATTTTCTTTAAGTATTTTATAAATATCTCTCTACCGGATTCGTTTGCAGATGTCTTATACTGCAAAAAAAACAACTTTTATGGCGTGCTGTATTGTTGTATTTATAAACCTCGCGTTTTTAAAATAAATTGTATTATCTGCTAATATTTTGTTTGGTTTTCCAAATTCTATAACATATTCATTTACATAGCGTTCTTAAAACCAAGGGCGCTAACACAAGATGTAAATAAACCATAACATTCTTAAAGCCAAGGTGCTAACACAAGAACAAAGAAGGTGTTTGTTTTTGCGATATGCGGAAGTTGCTGAATCGGATAAACTGAAAAATGCTGACGATTATTTTATCGCTCCTTCTGCTGTCTAAGACTCCGCTTCCTACCATTTTTTAGTGCTGGAATGTGTATAAGATTGGCTAAAACTACATCAAACTTTTTAACCTGGAAGAGTATTTTTTACTAATATATATTGCTGTTCGATATTTGACAAGGCCCGGTTTACAAGTTTTCTGTCTGTCTGTCAGCAGTGCTTTCGAACCTATATTAATACAATCTAATCTTACGGATCTTACGTAAAAGAAAACAATATGCAATTAAATAGTACTGTTGCTAATATCCAAAATTATTAACTCAGTTTACACTCCGAACTGTAACCTGTAAATCTCTACAGCATAATAATATTTCTTTATGAACTTGCTTATTGCTAAAGTGAGGGGATGCTGTACATAAATCCAAGCGAAATAAATAACTATCGGCTCAGTTTCGAGACTGTGTATTTAATAAAGTACGGGAAAAAACACGTAATATTTACTTTGCTTACAAACAATGTCTCTAACACCCCAACACTTTGGTATTATGTAAAATACTGTCTACCGCTTAAACAGTCCTCCAGCGGGATCGCGAACACATTACCTATCTACTAAAAGATGCTTCCAATCGGCCTATGCGAGTTTCAAAAAGTTAAATATCCAGACGTACATCTCGTTGAACGCGTAATAAAACAAAAACCTAACAAGGTATTTAAAATGGTTTGGATTTTCATATTGCATCTTTTTAGCTGGAAATAATTCGATATATACTATTAGACCACAATTAATTCGGTTTACTTTTTGCAACCTTGCACATTTCTCAAACAATGGCTTCATTGTTTAATTGCGCAGAAGATAAACAGGCAGGCAGGCAGATTTCCACAAGTCTGACATTTCCAGACAATGACTCACATCCGGTATAGGAATTTCAAAATTAGACTCTTAACCTCAAAATTCATCGTGGGAATCTTGTAAAAATTAGACTTTTACCTCCAAAATGTATCGTGAGAATCTTGTAAAAATTTTAAAATTAGACTTTTAACAGCGTCAGCAAAAATTTTCAAACAAAGACAGCATTCAATTTAGCAGTTGTGCTGATTTTTTCTCAAACAATGGCTTTCATTGTTCTATTTACCAGCTTTGCACATTTTTAATCTCCAGACAACAATGGCTTCATTGTTCTCGAATTTCGTGCTGATTTTAAAACAATGGATGCCATTGTTCTACTGATAACATCCTGCAAGAATAGACATGTCTGTCAGACGATGAGTCACATCCGGTCGAGCCTGAGAAAATTTTGATAAGCGTAACAATAGCTTCATTGTTCTTCAATGGATGTCATTGTTCTATTTACTGATAACATCCTGCAAGAATAGACATGTCTGCATCCCAGACGCTCGAGCGTGGGAAAATTTTGTAAAAATTTCAAAAACTACACTTTTAACCCAAAAAAAATTCCCGGAAGTGCCCCCTTGGCCTAGGCATCCCCTCGAGCGTGGGAAAATTTTCAAAAACTACACTTTTAGCCCAAAAAAAAATTCCCGGAAGCGGCCGAGGCCAATGACCCCGCCCACCGGCTAGGCCTGTGACCTTGACCTCGGCTAGGCCCGTGACCTTGAAAAAAGTTCAAGGTCAAATGTGGTCCAGAACCCCTCTAGGTACACTACTCAAGCCAATATCTTGCGCTATTTGCCTTAAACTTACACTGGGATTTGCAGCTACTGCTGCCAAAACATTCAAGGTGTTGTCATTTTCCTCATGTTGCTTCACGTTTTCAGCGTAATTGTTACATTTACAATTATTTAATACTGTGCCTGTAGTTTCAAATTTACGTATTAATCTATCAATCGTTGAACTACTTGGAATTTGCCAATTCGAATATTTTACGCTAAACAAGGCACTTACACGTCGAGCACTATTTCCAGCAGAAAACCATTTTATCATTTCTACTTATTTTTCAGTTGAATACATTTTAACGGAAAGAATATTTAATGATCTGTTATAAACGTCAAATAGCAATGACAAAAGTAAATGTGCATGTTGTTTGTTTACATTTTTCCAAGGCACCACTGATTTTTTTTAAAATAGCATTTTTTTATTTATTTCATTTATAGGGTTCCGGAAATTTAAAAATTATAAACAATGGTATCTACAAATGCAGTATTTTTTTCTCTACAAAAAACTTATTTACATTTTAATTCAAAACAAAATAGGGAAGCCAATAATCAAACATTAAAAATTTACCATTAAAATCCCTATGCTGTGTCGTGCAAGGCACTATCCTGTATATACCTGGAATGAAACCGGTACAATTTCAGATAAATATATATAGGGTGAGCACCTTAAAAAAATAGCTTTTGTTTATTTTTGCATTAATTTTGAAATACAAGAAAGTAATAATTTTCACATAAGTCAGGCTGTATTTACACTTGCCGAAAATAGGACTCAACAGATGCAGGATGATATCACAAAAGAGTCGAAACTTTTCAAAAGAGGCGCGCGCCGCGCTCGTTCCAATGTTTCGATGGCACAGATGAAAAATGTGGTTACGATTTGCTTCGCAGATACGATGGAGTTGAAATTCCCCCAGCGGACTACATTTTTTTATTTGAAAATGTATTTAATATATTAGAAACGTGAAGATATTTTTACTCCTAACTTAATTTGATTTGTAAAATTATTTTTTGTAATACCTACTTGTTAAATATTTGTTTAGGGACTGTTTAGTACTACGTAAGCAACCTCTTTACGGCCCGGCCGTAAAAAGTGTCCGTAAAGACCACGGCCTGCTAAATTGTGTGCCAAACGTCAAAGTGACGTTTGTCACCTGCGTACAGCCATACACAAAACTGGAAATAAATGACATTTATAAACAACAGTTGCAACGTCCTACGCACTCTCAATCATTCTAAAACGTCATTACACAAATCTAGCGTTTTTATGAAAATAAATTTAAAAAGATACGTATGACCGAATTGTATGTAGTTATTACAAAAACTATTGTACAATACACGTCCGTTAGGGCCTTTACTGCCTCGCCAGTATTATTCGACTCGCTCTTCGAGCTCGTCTCACAAATTCTCTGGCTCGGCAGTAAAGGCTATCCTAACGGACTTCTACTGTAAAATACTATAGTGTCACAGTGTCGACGAGGGAAGTTCTGGGTAAAGCCTTTTACAGATTTTTACTAATATGTTAATACATAAAATATTGTATGCACCATTGGAGATATTGATGACTCAGGAAAAAAAACATAATATATTCATATCTCCGTTAATGCATAAATATCTATAACCTTACATCATTTAAAATGGCAGATGTCTATAATCCAAAATCTATTCTTAACATTTTAACCAGGCATCTAGAAATAGGTATCAACCTCGTTTAACTCATACCGATATGATTATAACCAAAGCATACATGCCCAAAACAAAATATACGCCTGTAAATGAATTCTGTTAATCCCCAAGTATATTTTTTATACACCCGTTCTCTAAATCATGCATTACTGTAAAATTTTTAGGCCGAAAAGTACTTCTTTACAGGACTTTCTGCAAAAGTTTCGATTGGTTTGCAATATTTGTTGACTGTGGTTACTAAGAAATCTACTACAAATATCTCTGGATTTTGGGAAGGTATAATACTTGTTTGTTATCTTAATGTTTCAATATTTAGGTAAAACTAAGAAAGAACACAGGTGCCTAAAAAGACCTCGCCTTCGGCGTCAGCCTGAAATTTGCCTATACGTCTTGTAAAGTGGCTCTTTCCGGACTTGTTACATAAACTACTATTTTCGCATTTATTATGGTAAGGAACTATATTTCTACATTCAAAATCGTTTAGTAAAGTGGTACTTTACAAAATAGGAACTAGTACAGCATAGCAATGGCTTTGATGCCTGTAATTCGTTTTAAATGTTTGGAAAAACTGAAGTATATTGTTGGTGGCACTGTCAGCCTATACCTTATTCCAGATTAGCAGGTTAGATTTTGCGTCAGTGTGTGTCAAGACTGACGCAAAACCTAACCTCGCATTTGACATAGTAATCATTCATCAGCCATTAAATGGTTTAGCTTATGAAATAGTTTTCTGGTTATAAATATTAATCCTGTAGATCTCTGGTAACTTCAACTGACAAACTTTTACCAACAGCACTGCGTCCAACAACTAATACTACACGACGCCAACCTTTATACTCCTACAAACATGCAGCTGTTCACTTCCAACTTCTCCACAGCAACGGCTTCTTCATATGATGATCCAATATGTTAAACTTTACACTCCTGTACATCTCGGTTACATCCAACTGTCCATCCACAGCAATGGCTCTACACAACTAATGGCACACCATGTTGGCCTTTACACTGATGATTCATGAAGATCTTCTAATGTTTGTGTATATTTTACTTCTGGCGTAATTGTTAGTAAATAAGACTTCCCTTTAATTTAAATTGTACATTTATTAGATATAATCAACAGTAATATCCCAAGCGCATAAAAACAGCCGATTAAATTTTGGCGTTTTCTGTCAGAATGCTTTGCTAAGAAATTTGTCAAGTAAATTTGCCGTTAAACAAGAATCCCGATTGCGTATCACGAAGGATTTTGGGTCGTAAAATTTACGCGATATATTTCTTCAGAGCAAAACATTCTGACAGAAAGTCGTCAAAATTTATTCAGGCTAGTTTAAAGGGCACGCGGGATGTTCGGCGTGATTATTTCCTGAATAAATAGATAAAATTCAGTTGGTGAAGCTCTTTTAATAATCATGTTAAAATTTTCACACATATTTAACAGCGGTTAAATTTGACGTTTACATTTTTGTCATTATTAAACTGACAGAAACTATGGTGGCATTATTATAGATATGAAGGAAATAATCCAATTTAAATTAATTGGATACATATCAATTTCGTTACACACCAAATTTCTCTACTTCATCTTCAATAAATAATGAAAATCTGACTTGCTTTTTTCTCTTATTTTCTAGCATCTAGGTTAGTTGCTAAACTTACATGATTACTTTTTTCATGGCGATCTCAACCAATTAGAAGGCTGGATTTAGTTAAATTATCTTGTATAATTTCGATTATACAAAATCGATTATAGTAGAGCAACTTCACTAGGCGATGCAATACATACCTTTTATCAACTTGTTGTTGGTTTCATGGAGATGGCTTTCAGCCAGGTTAATACAAACAAATTGAGCTGCCAATAAAATATTTATTAGTTCCTAATATTGAAATTTAGTCAAAAACTAATAAAATCGAATACATTGCGTACTTCGAACAGGTTATGCGTCTCAAACTTCCTGCGCAATAACGAATCATGCCAGTTTGACAGAATAATCTTCCCGCTGTGCGGTCAAACTATTTAACCTGTCAAACTGACACTCTTGATTATTGTGCAAGTACTTATAGTATTACTACTGATTACAAATTTTAATTTAAATAATTATATACATTATTACAAATTTCAACAAATATAATTTTAACAATTATATACTATTTTTTAAATTAAACTAATCCCTTTTTCTTCAAAGGAAGTGGCCATAATTTATGTCCCCTATTAATTATGCTTTATACAGAGTGTCCCAAAAAGAATAGGACACCGAATGGTCATGGATTCATTAGCTTATATTAAACCCATTAAACCTAGCATACGTTAGTCCCTCCAGCAAGAACTTATAGCACCTTGAAGTTCATTTTTCACTTTTTATTTTAATGTTAATTTCCACAAATGTAAAGATATGGTTTACAACTTTGGTACACATATTTGCTATTGTGTACTCCACTAATGTAAATATTTTTGTAAAATAGACTTGACGGTAAGAGGCACTTTACATATATTTAAGATCGGATTTTCCAATTTCGAAATGTTCGTTTGTCGCTGTATTTTCGTAAACATAAAAGAAAAAAATGTATATATAATCGTTGTTTACCGGATCACAATCACTACCCATTGTTATCGCGATCATGGCTACTTCATAATTGCACGTCTTAATGTCAACCCAAAATTTAGATAGAAATTTTAAGGTAAATGGTTGCTGTTACACTTACAAACTAAGAGTACCTACCTTAGTTTTGCACTTTTAATTCCATTTCAGTTGATAACTTAAAATTTAAAAAGGTTGTAGATAACCAAGCTAGGACGAAGTCAAATCTAATTAACGGATATTTTTCCATTGGTGCAGTGCATAATAGTATGTGTACCAAAGCTGAATTAGATATCTTTACATGTGTGGAAACAAACATAAAAATAAAAAAATTGAACTTCAAGGCCCTATAACTTTTTATTGGAGGGACTTTGTACTAGGTATAGGTTTCATCGGTTTATAATAATCTGATCTAAGGAATCGATGACTAATGGGTCTCCCATTTTTTGAGACAACCTGTATAGTAAGATTTACTTATTAACTAAATTCAAATAATATGGTGAAACTGAACTTGTATTATTATTTATCTTTTCATTTTAAATAAGGTATCATTATAATAGTTTTCCCGCTGCTGATCATGTAAGTCAGTGATGCAGCCTTAATAGTCCAGTCAAATTATTAGTCCAGTCACTATGTCATTTTTGCTTGAAAGTGAATCCAAATTTGAAAGTTCTTTTTTGGGGTATTGGTGAGGTCTAGCAAAACTTAACTTTCCTAGGTGCTATTTCCGCTATCTTGATAAATGAATGAGTTTGATTTTTTGCAATAAATCGGTTACCGTTAACACTACGTGAAAATAATGCAGACATCTTGTTTAGAATTTTGAGTTCTCTACAATTTATGTTCTATTACTTTTTCGCGTAGGAGCGAGATATCGAACGCGAAAGGAGAGTGTGAAAGGGTCGAGATTTTTTTCGAGCTTCTGGGCTTGTGTCTCATTTATATTTCTATTTAGCGAAAAATTAGCCATTATCAAACTTGTAGAGGTTAAAAATAGCTTCAATTTGACTTATTATAAATTAATATCTGGCTAAAATTACGACTTGTAGAGCGGGCCAAAGTTGTCAAGTTGTCGCGTAATTTTTATTTCATGTATCGTACTACTCCATAGATGACGTAACAAACTTCATTGCATTATTGGAATCATTATATTTCATCATAGATAGTATACAGCATTATGTGATTGTATATTAATAATAATATAATAATAATAATAATAACTCAAAATAATTATAAAGCTAGGCATGACCATGTAACTAAAATATTACACCAAACTATTGATAAAGTTTAAGCTTAAAACCGAAACCGAACCATATTATAAATATGAGCCGCCTAAAGTAATCGAAAATCACTTGTCCCGGGTATATTGCGACAGGAGTATTATCAGCGATAAAACAATTCCTCATAACCGACCCGACATTACACTGGTAGACAAAGAAGCCGAAACTGGATTTTTAATAGACACTGCAATCCCTAGCACTTCTAACTTACTACAGGCACAAACGAGAAACTACGACAATATACAGAGTTAGCAATAGAGGTAAAACAGATGTGGAGATTAAAAAATTTGTATACAATACCTATAGTTATATCTGCTACTGGTGTAATCCCTCAAACACTAGGTACAATGCTACAAAAACTGGATATCGACAAGAACACCTACATCGAGATACAAAAATCGGTCATCCTCAGTACCTGCAACACAACCAGAAAATTCTTGAATACTACATAATGAAACACGAAAACAATACAACAATATTACTTACCTTTACCTTGGCATCACCCCCGTGAGGTAATTACATCCGTATGTATAGTACGAGAGACAACAAACATACAATAATAATAATAATAATAATAATAATCGCGATCATTCTATTAGTCTTCCAACCAACACCTTGCAATCTTGGAGAGAGAAAATCCTACACAGTAAATATCCAAAGCATCTGGATTCGCGTGAAATTAGTAAAATCGAATCTACCATGTGGCTTAGCAGAGGACAACTTCACCCAGAAACAGAAGGATTTATTATGGCGATCCAGGACAAAGTTATAAGAACTAAAAACTACGAGCGGCACATCTTGAAATTTAACACCATAGACAAATGCCGCAAATGTGACTTGCCTGGGGAATCAATCGAACATATTACAGCAGGATGCCCAGAAGTGTCCAACACTGCTTACTTAGGACGACATAATCAAGTGGCAAAAATTATTCATAGAGAAATCGCTCTAAAACGCCACCTACTAATGGATGCGCCGCCGTATTATAAATATTCACCATCTGCCGTGCTAGAGAGCCGAGACACGCTTCTATATTGGGACAGACCAATCATAACGGATAAGACTGTGGACTACAACCGGCCTGACATTCTCTTAATAGATAAGATTAAGAAAACAGCGGTTATAATTGACATAGCTGTACCTCTGACTAGTGATGTTAAGTTTCATGAAACTTATAATTTTGAAAAGTTTCATGAAAACCTTAAAACTTATGAAACTTGTGAAACTTTTAGGATTCCTGTACATTTAAGTAGCTTTCAGCATTTTAAAGTATCTAATACAGTAATACCAATATATAATATTTAAACAGAACATTAATTTTACTTAAAAGGGGTTACAAATTATGAAATTACAAGACACAGTTTTTAAAAATAACATACATAAGTAGAATTAGTATTTACTATTTAAACCTATTTTTATTCATTATTTTCTAATTCAGTGTCGCCATAGTCATCAGTTGTTACCTCGTAACTACTAACTTCTGCCATATTTAATGTATAGTCTTTCATTAATTCCTCATCTTGAGATAGAGAAGCATCCGACTCTTCCGAGTCTGTAAATCTAAGTTCTTCTTCTTCATCATCATCAATTTCATGTATTTTAGGTTGCTTTGTTTTGACTTCACTAGCAATCTGTAATACTGACTTGAAACTTATAAGAAACTTTTGAAACTTATGAAACTTTTGGAAATTTTTTAAACATGTGAAACTTATAAATTTGAAAAGTTTCATAAAATTTGAAACTTTTTACTGAAACTTTTCGTGAAACTTTTCAAGCTCACATCACTACCTCTGACGCATAATGTCACAAAAACTGAACGGGAAAAGGTGACAAAATACGAAAACTTGGCATTAGAAATTAAGCGAATTTGGGAACTCACCACAGTCACAATAGTACCCCTTGTGGTGTCAGTCGAAGGAGTAGTATCTAACCACTTTATCAAAAACTTAAATAAATTAAATCTACCTGACAATTTAAAGCATAATATCCTAAAGGCTACTATTCTGCAAACGTGCCATATTGTCAGAAAATTTTTTACCCCTCTGGGCTAGACTGAATTGTCTTTTTAGGAGGAAAGTCCGATAGTGTAAGCTATCGTGGAATACAAAACATTGGAAATAATAATAATAATAATAATAAAGGTCTTTATTAAATTTTTACAAAATTACACAGAATTTTTTTTAACTAAAACATAATATTGTCTTGGGCGAAGTTCAACTTGATAGAAAAACAGATCTAACCGCTGTTCTTCTACAAAAACCAGTAAAAAACAAAAAGAAAAGAAAACGCAAAAAATACGCTTTGGCGCCAGGCGCACAATACAGCTGCGGCGGTGTTTAGTGATATAGCAATTTACTAAGTGTGTTATTTTGACCTTAACAATTAATTCATTGATGTTTATCCATAAAATTTTGAAAAATAGCCTTTTTAAATTTTACTACATTTGGTAACGAATGATAGCATTTAGTGATTCTGTAACAAAACGATCCCTTGAAAAATTCTAACTTATGTTGAGGTGGATTCAGCATTCCTTTAAATCTTATATTTAAAGTATGTACGTCGGTTCTAAACTTTATTTTGTTGTATAAGTAACTCGGTGATTTACTCAAAATGATCTTGTGGAAAAGACATGCAGAATGAAAGAATCGCCTTTCTTTCATATTAAGCCAGTTTGAATCTTTCAGCTTATAAGAAATTCTTTCACATTTTCGTATTCCAAATACTACTACTACTACTCCACGGGGTTTATAAACTTCACTTTTGCGAGACGCGGTAGTCACCCGAGCTCAATCCTCCTGGTAGCATGCCGTGGAGGGGTTCGTCTCCTCGTCTTAGTTGTCATAACTGCTGGTGCGGTTGTGGGCTTGTGATTTCTGGTTATTCCTTATTCCCTCTCCAGTTTTTGGCTTCTTCTACAATATTTTTCCACTCTTTGCGGTTCTTTGCTTTCTTCCTCCATCTTGTGACCTCTAACATTTCCAGATCTTGTTGCACTTCTTCTAACCACCTGAGTCTTGGTCTTCCCCTGCTTCTTTTGCCTTCTGGGTTTTTTTCTAGAATCGTCTTAACTCCTCTGGAGGGCATCATACGTTCTACGTGTCCAAGCCAACTTATCCGTTTACTTCTGATCTCGGCAGATATACTTGCTTCCCCGTATCGTGCTTTCAGTTCCAAGTTTGTTAGTATACGCCATTCATCGTTCTCCTTCACTGGTCCGTATATTTTCCTTAGGATCTTCCTTTCTCACGTGCCTAGCCTTTTCATCTCTTTTCTTGTTATGCACCAGGTTTCCGCCGCGTATGTCACTACGGGTTTAATAACTGTTTTGTATATTTTCACTTTATTTTTCACTGATAATACACTAGATTTTAGTATGTCTCTTAGCCCGAAATAGCATTTATTACCCGCTACAATTCGCGCATTCACCTTCCCCTATTTCATTCTCCTCGTTAATTATTGAACCTAGGTATTTAAATTTGTTGGTTCTCTCATATCTTTTTTGATTTATTACGATATCGGAAACATTGTCGTATCTACTTTTCTCTCTTGCGGTTATCATATACTTTGTTTTCATCGTGTTTATTTGTAATCCCTCTGTGGCCGCCGCTTCTTCGAGGTGGAACCCTATTTCTTTCAGATCCTGCGTTGTTCTGCTTATAATGTCGATGTCATCGGCATATGCCAATATTGTGCATTGTCTATTGTATAACGTGCCTCCGGGATTCACAGCTACTCTTCGTATTACCCTTTCCAAGGCAAAGTTAAATAGTGTACGTATTCCAAATATGAGGGGTAAACATGAGTTCTGAATTTTCTGAATTCTAGCAATATTAAAGCTACTTAAATGTGAATCATAAACAACGTCACAATAATCAAACCAGGACAAGAGAAATGCATTGCACAAAACGGTTTTCACATTTACACTTAAAAATTGTCGATTTTGATAAATAAGTTTCAAGGAACTACTTATATGATTTTTGCAGACATTTTGAAATAAGTTTAGTAAATTTAAAATCATTATCAAGATAAGGACCCAAGTTTTTGACACCATCAGACACGTAAACGTCTCTGATCAAATGTGTTTTATATATGAAACAATCACCCATTGTAATTTCACGAAATAACGCGTTTACAAAATATTTATTTCCAAACAGATCTTCTATAACAGAATCGTCAAAAATAACAATTTACGTACTGGCTACTTAAAATATAACGATTCTCATAATGCAATGAAGTTTATTATGCCAATTATGTAGTAGTACGATACAAGAAATAAAAATTAAGCGCCGACTTGGCAACTTTGACCCGCTCTACAAGTCGTAATTTTAGTCGCATATCAATTTATAATAGGTCAAATTGAAGCTATTTTCAACCTCTACAAGTTTGATAATAGCTACTTTTCGCTCTTCTTTCGAGTTCGATATCTTGACAAATATCTCTCGTATGCGAAAAAGTAATAGGACATAAATTGTAGAGCATTTAAAATTGTAAAAAAGATGTCTGCATTATTTTGACGTAGTGTTAACGAGAACCGATTTATCGCAAAAAAATCAAACGCGCTCATTTATCAAGATGGCGGAAATAGCACATAGGAAATCAACCAAACACCACCAAAAAAATTTCAAATTTTGGTTCACTTTCCAGCAGAGGCCTTGTTTTTGGACATAGTAACTGGACTATAGATATTTACTTGACAAACATACTACTTGAAAAGTGAAAATGTATTTTTATAGAAAAAAAATCCGTAGAACTCAATTAACTACAAAGTAACAGCTGAATCGGTAAAGAAGTGATTCAAAATGGCGGTCAAGGTAATGAAAAACGGTTTTTTGCATACAAAAATACACAAAACCAATTTAAAAATTTTAAAAATATATGCGCTTATGATGCTTAAAAAACAAATAAAACAAGCTTTCGGTGGTCAAAATCGATTAATTAGAAAAAAAGTTATCGCCAAAAAACCGCTTTACCATTTTTCGATTAGACCAATACGTTTTGAGTTATCGCGTTTTTCAAAATCTAAACATTGTAGAAAGACCGCCTCTCATCGCGATTGTAAATGTATAATCAGATAGTTAAAGGAATCCACAAAATACTTTTTAAATTAAAGGTAGCTACAAAGTATAATTTTTAAAAGATTACAAAGGGTGCTTAAAATGTGGTAATAGCAAATACAGTAGTATATTTAGAAATCATTTAAACATAAATCACTACTCTATGATTTTTTTCTCAATCCTAAAAAATCAATTTCAATCGTTTAGTATTCATGTACATTACAACGCCTGAAAAGCACGTTTTGCAGTCATTATTAACTACAGATTGCCGATCAAATTATAATAGGTATAGCCAGAGCTAGCGTGCCATAACTAACAGGTACTAAATAACTGGCTCAGAATTGACTGCAGTGGTAATACCGTTTACTGTAGTATATTTGGAAATCATTTAACCATAAATCCCTACTCTATGAAATTTTTCTTCATCCAAAAAATTCAGTTTCAATAGTTTAGTATTCATGTACTTTACAACGTTTGAAAAGCACGTTTTGCAGTAATGACTAACTACAGAATGCCGTTATCTAGTAATCACGGATCTGAACGTCGTGGTAGCGCTAGAATAAAGTTTCGTACAATCTTCGGTGTTATTTTTAGAAGTTTTTAGAACACGTGGCCCTGGAACTCATTCATATTAGCCGCAGGTGATTTGCAAACCGGAGATCGCATGATGGTAGATCTGACGAACCAGGTCACTCGGCAATTGGACCGCCTCTGCCAATCCAAGCATTTATCAACAATTAATTCGAAACGAAAACCCGCTTCATCGTGCATAAAAATTATATTTTTGAGCACATTTAGGGATATATCAGCTAGGAATTCTGAGAGATTTTGATACTAGAAATTTAAATAATTTATCAGCGCTTTCGCAGTTTAACAAAATGTATATAAACTAAAATCGATAGAAATAAAGGAATAAAAAATCGCGCTTACCAGTCGATCACATTCCAATCCAATCCATATATTTATTTACCTCAAGCGATGTTGGTGATTTCTAACTTTTACTTAATATTTTTTCTACTGTTTTAGGATATTTAAAATTGCGATAACTTAGATAAGTATAGGTCTAATCGAAAAATAGTAAAGAGACTTGCCCCGATTTTATCTAATCAACAATTTACTGGTAAAAAATCTTATCTCGAGCAACCGAGCAAGTTAACGCCTGTACCTACCCCATAATCGCAAATATTACAGATATTGGAACTATTGGATCTCATCCAACTATCTATATTTTAATAATATTTTTATTTTAAAAATGCCGATTAAAAATGCAAGTATACTAATATAAATTGATTATCATATATAACACTATAAGTACTCTATGTTATGTCGACTATTTTTGGGGTGGTAGGTAGGTATCACGAAGGTCCATTGCGCTTGGGTACAAATATTGCAAACGCAATAGACATGAGTGATGCCACCCCAAAAATAGTCTACCTAACTTTGACTACGAATATTATTTGGGGGACTATTTAATGAACCAAATCCATATTTCAAATTAAAAATGCTCAAAATGAGTTACACATGTTAAAAAAACATATTCAATAAAGACCTTAATTTCTTCAAAATAGTCTGACGAGTACTATAGTACCATATTCGCTGCAATTCGGTACTAGTACAATAGCCACTACAGTTTATTTTGGTTGTCTATGAAATGCAAAATCTGACGTTTTTGTTGGTCCACTTTTGGCATATTGCAGGTGAACTGAATAGTCAATATTATAGGCCAGTAAATACATGAAAGGTAGGCCGATTTACTGCAAACATTGCAACAGTTTGTTTTTAAATCGACGAATATACATAGTTTTACCTATTAACAAACATGAAAGCCCTAAAAGTAAAAAGATTTAGAGAAAACTATTTCCAAACTTGAACTAATTGTCTCCAAAGTGAAAACTAATATAGAAATTAAAAACAAGAACATTGCGATAATTATGGAGTCCACTTTAAATAAATTTGTTGAAAGTTGCTTATTTAAACTAACAAATAAACACAAAAATTGATCATCATGGCGCTCACTGCAGTAATGCTATTATAATTTTATTTTAGTACAAATGCTAATTCCCATTTCATCAACAAAATGCTGAAGATTGGATATAAGTTTATAGTTGCTTTTCTAGAATGTTCTCAAAAAAATACCCAAGTAAGCTATGGAAGCAGTATTACTTAACACCCCGTACACATTATTTCCGGAAGGAATCACTTTCCTTGGCCGGCATAACAACCCTGTTAGTTGCGACAAAAATTATAATACCTTTTTTTGTAGATAACTTTAAGGCCAACAATATCGTTGCGAAGCAATTTGATTCTCCTACGAAGTAAAACCAAGAGTTTCAAAAAATATTGATTTCTTCTCGATTATTTGACAAAATGGCGAGTTCTATCGGTAAAGATTTTTGGTATATTCCTTAGTACCTTTAACTGTACGTTTCTGAAAAAATCAAAATTGCATCAATTTTTATACTGGAAAAACATCTATTTACTGGTTTACATAACAAAACTTAAATCTAAAGTTGTACTTAACAAAATAACAAAAATAATTCATATTAAAATAAAAAAGTGGTGTGGTTTAATGTTATTTAAAAAAAAGTTAAACCATATATCTACTGACTGGGTGTATATTATCCAAGAAAATTTAACCATTACACCAAATTAAATAAACTTACAATATAGGTATAGTTAATATAAAATGTTAAATATGCTTAAACATGTGTATATTTCACGCATATGTAGTTTTATTTAAACATCTAGTATACGGCGAATCACATCATAATATAGCGAACTGGAAACTAGAAATAAATCTACAAGTTAATTGGCTTCCACAACACATTTTGCTTTCGTTTTAACTTCAAACAAATGCTAGTTAACCATTGTTATTTGAATGTTAGTTTTTATCTATAAATAATACATATGAAAGATAAACACTACAAAACATACATTTTTATTAACAATAACGTAATGCTCAAATGTGAGAATGTCAAAGTTGCAGATGAATTACAGAAATGGTGTTCACATACGGAACAGTCGCCAGAAAACCGTTCGAAGTCTTCTTTGATGCAAAAATCGTGAGGCCCACAATCTTTTATTGTGATTTCAGGAATATGCACTGAAAATAAAAGAAAAGAGTTTTGAAAGTGTAACACCCCTAGATCTCATTTTTAGTTTTTATTCCTTTTGAACCAAATCTTTCTGAAAGAACACATTATGGTATACTTATGGTAAAAATCTCATTTAACCCGTTCCACTGGAAGGCCAACTGCGATACCAAAATAGATGTAAAAAATTGAAAAACAATGTTATAAAGTTTTTATCGAAAAAGTCTGCTTCTGAAAGTTGTTGAAATATGCCAAAAAGTTTAAATCCAAAATTTCTTCAAAATTAAAAACCGTTGCAACTTTATTCAAAACAACTCTGACAAGTCCATACCATTTTATTGGGTTAGAAAATAATATTTATTTTTTTGAGTTGTGTTCATTTTGCATTAGTGAAAAAAGTTCCTGAAAATTAAAAGTAAATTCAAAATAAATGATTGTTTTATTTTTTATGAAGAAAAAATTTAGGGAAACAAACATTTTCCCATAAAAATACCTACATTTTTTTAAATTTTTTACATTTATTTTGGGATCGCAGGTGGTTTCATTTGCAGATGCAATGTTTTCCATATTTGAGGATAATTTGGATTAAATCAGATAACAAACTAGAAAAGATATAAGGATCCTATACTCTTAAGTGGTACACGCTGTTCGGACCCTAGAACTTACATTGTAGAAATAACCATTTGTTAGGATTTTAGAGTTTTGGGTGGAGAGGAAACCAAGTTCAAGTGAACTATCCTTAAGGTTAGCACGTTATGTTACATTCAAATTACGTGTCTATATGTTTTTGTAGACTTGTTACTCTACCTCATAGACTAACGTCGAGGTGGGGTACGATATAACCATATGGGAATATCGTCTTGTTTCTTTAAATCAAATAGAAACCCAAAATATTAAATTACATTTGTTAGGTTTAGATTAAGATATTATTACCGTTGTACTATTAATTACGTCCAGAATTCGTACCAATTATTACTTTTTTTCGAAACCATTCGAAAGTATCTACTTTCATAACTCATTTTCATCATGCAAGTATATTAAATTTCAAATAAGAATGCAGTAGGTGGCCTTCTCAACGCAAACTTAGTTTTACACTAGGAAAGTGTTCGTGTTTTACAGCAGTTTTGTCTTATATAATTCAAATAAAGGTAGGCCAGCCTCTTTTGTCCACTATTTATCGGTTTTCTTTTTATAACTTCAAGATTCGTACCTAATGTCAAATTGACATGTTTGCAAAAAAGAATGATTTTCAGATGGTTGTAATGATGAATTTGTTTCGACCAATCAGGGCCAAGTACTGCATGCTTATTTGAAATGTAGTATAGTACTTTTCATGAGTAGTCATTGTTACAGAGAGGTAGGTACAAATATGACAATTTTTCGTAATTTTTGAGAGAAATCAACTAACTATTCACCAAGTAAACAACAGAAACGAAACTATTCGATTTTATTTCGTTTTTTATCAATATTAGCCATTATACCAATGAGGCCACAATTATACCGATGCAGTCATAATTATATATAACAGCAATAAGATAACATAGATAACAATAGAATAGAATACACGTCAAAAAAGTATCTTTATTTGACGTATGGGAACATACATTTTATAACATAGATATACAAATAGACGATGAAAGAATGTACTCTCTCTACTTCACCGATGACCAGTTAGTATTCTTAGCAGACGAAGATGATGCCTCATATATGATAAAACTAACAGAGGAGTACACAAAGTGAGGACTAGAAATAAATGTTATAGTTTCACATACTTTGGAGTAAAAATTACTTCAGAAACAACTACGTATAGTGATATTAAAACAAAGATTGGCCGAAGAAGAATAGCAATACAACAATTAAGTTCGGTAAGCGAATCATGAAAGACACAAAAAATATACAGTGCTTTCGTAAAGTATTGGATAAATTCGTTAAAAGTTCAGAGAATAACTTTCGAAAAAAAACTTTGGAACCAGTCGATTTTTATTTTTATTTGCGCATTTTTTCAAAAAAATCTATGCATACAAAGTGACCCTCGTAGGAGGTATGTTTATCGATGTTTTCTTTAAATGGCTACTCCCTTATTAGTAGCTTCAGCGTACTTATGCGAACGTTTTGTCCGTCCGTCCGTCCGTCCGTCCGTCTGTCTGGATCGCCTGTAACTTTCGAACGGCTACAGATATCGAAATTTTGAAAGGGGGCAAAGTTGTTGCTAAGGTCCCGAGCACCTTCATGCGCTATTTGGTTTTTGCGAAAGGTGGCGATTTTCCACTTTGCAAAATTTCCAAGCATTGTAGCACAGTGGCGGCTTGTCCACTTGGCGCCATCTACAGAAGTTCGGTGGTCACGTTTTGAACTACACATTCTGAAGCTACTCTTTAGACCTGTAGTTGAGCAGTTTATTTTATTAGGGACTTGGAAAGTACGAATTTTTTTACTTACGCTAAACTAATTTTTGAGCATAGGTCACATGACCAAAAATTAAGAAAAACAATTTAGTATTTTGCAGTTTTGAAATAGCGTAAGTAAAAAACTGTATTCTTCAAAATCCCTAATCAACATGGGGCTTGCCATTAAAAAAACATCGATGACGTCATACCTCCTACGCGGGCCACCCTATATGTATGCATTTTATTCGAAAAAACGGTCAAATAAAAATAAAAATCGACGGGTCTCAGCGTTTTTTCCAAAAGTTATTCCCTGAATTTTTAATTTTTATCCACTACTAGCGGACCCGGCAAACGTTGTTCTGTCCAAAAATAAATTGTCTCTGAAACCCCGTTTCACCACGATAGAGTTTTAATTTTATGTCATGTCCACCGTCTTGGACTTGAAAATAAATGTCATTTTCGCAATCAACGTCCCAAAAAACCTCAATAACTACACCCACATCGATTTTTAGGCTAATTTACCCCATTTCACCCCGTAAGGACTTAGGAATACTCCTACGAAGTTTCAAGTCGAAATGTCTATTCAATATTATTTTTCCATACAAAATTGAAACCCCCATTTTACCCCTTTAGGGGTTGAATTTCGAAATATTCTTCCCTATTCCTTGTATACATCATAAAGGGAACCTCTATGCAAAATATCAGCTTTCTAGGTCGAAGGGTTTGGGCTGGGCGTCTTTGAGTCAGTGAGTGAGTCAGGACTTTTCTTTATATACAGGGTGTCCCTAAAATAATGGAAAACCGATTAGTCATAGATTCATTACGTTATAATAAATCGATTAAACCTAATATACCTTAGTACAAAGTCCCTTCAGTAAGAAGTTATAGGACCTTAAAGTTCTATTTTTTATTTTTTATTTTTTTGTTTATTTCCATAAATGTAGAGATATCGATTTGAATTTTGATATATATGCTTACTATTATGTACTACATACACTTGACTGTAAGAGGCACTTTACCTATCTTTGAAAACTTTTTTTAATTATAACTTCGTTATCTGTAATATTTTTTGAAATTTTAGGTTATTATCTGAAAGATAATTAAAAAGCACAAAAATAATGTACTCTTAGTTCTTAATCCTAAAAGCAACCGTTTGCCTTAAAATGCCCATCAAAGGTTTTTGGTAGTCATTAACACGTGTAATTATCAAGTAGCCATGATCACAAAAACAATGGTCATTTAGTAAAAACAATGATAAAACAATTAATGACATTAGTGACATAAGAATTTGTTCTTTTATGTTTAATAAAATGCCGCTACATAACGAATTCTCCAATGCCGAAGGGTTCGTTATGTCGCAGCATTTTCGTAACCACAAAAGACAAAAAACTGATGTCACCAACGTCATTAATTGATTTCTTGTTGTTGTTTACTAGATTACAATTATTACCCATTGTTTTTGTGATCATGGCTACTTGATAATTGCACGTCTTAATGACAACCAAAAACCTTTGATGGGCATTTTAAGCTAAACGGTTGCTCTTGCGCTTATAAACTAAGAGTACATTATTTTTATGTATTTTAATTCTATTTCAAATAATAAGTTTCTAAGGGTACGCCACGCCATGTGTAAATGCGTTTATCCGCAAACGTTATGCAAGTGACAACTTATGTGTCTTTATTGACAAGGTAAAAGTGTCACTTTATCGGATTAAGCAGATAAAATAGCAACTTTTCCGTGATTTATGTGCTTAATCACACAAAATACAAAACTCAAACATTTCAGCGAAATCGTAATCACGGAAAAATTGTATTAGTTATAATAGATTATTTTATTCATTTACATGCTAATAATTCCTGTTACTCTTTATCAATTTTTAATTTATCTGAATACGTTTGAAGATAAAATAGTATATGTTATTCGGAGTAAAAGTAACTTTATGTGGCTTAGCTGGATTATTTGCCTCTCTAACCTTCGGCTAAATAAACTTCAGCTTCGCCACATAAAGTATCACTTTTACTCTTGCAATGCAATATGTGACCCGTAATTTTACTGAAAAAGAAGCATCAGAAAATACAACAGGGCATGTAATAATCCACATACTTGCTGTAAACTGAAGTCTTTATACTATTTGATCAACAGAATTTCTTCCTCCGTACTTTTTACATACTCAATAAACTTTCCATATTGCATTTTAAAATAAACGCATTTACATATTGCGCGTTATAATAAACTCCCTGTATAAGAGTTTACGAAGGCACTGTATATAACTCCATTATTAAGCATTATACTTTATCATTCGAAGGTACGGTGCATAGATCAGTGTCGAAAGAAAAATTTACACCCTCCTGAAATGGACGTACAGCACATAGAAATTAAACCATAAAAGATATAATGTGAGTCCAGCAATCCATTACGGATGACACTGATAAACTGATAACAGAAGTATGATTTGGCAAGGTCACGTTAAGAAAATGTCCTAGGTGAAAGTTCCAAAAGATTGGTTCTTTAATCATCCCTATTCTATACTGGTAGGTTCTTCCGGGTTATGCAGTTGTCGGAGATTTGAACTTGACGTTTCGCTGCCCATGCTGTCAGCTTCTTCAGAAGTTTTCTAACTCCATGTGTTATTAAGGCGGTAACCGTCTTCTCGATTGAAATGGTTCCGGTTTCTAATAATTTTTAGGGATTCTCGAACACCACGAGGAAAGTATTTTTTAGTCCTGGCTGTACGTTCATGAAATCGTAATTTATTCTGTGATCCCCTGGTTGAAACAATAAAGAAGCCAACCTGCTATCGATTACTAATGATAATCAATGGTAGTATAATCGCAGATCAACCCCCTTATCATTTATACACCACGGTAGCTCTGAAATGTTTCTACTCACCGCAATAACCTAGCTAACTCAATCTCCGTGGCCTTGGGTCGCAGATACCTATCATCAGCTGTACTGCTATAAGCTCTTTTAATAATAAAAAACACAGGCCGCCAGAAATCGCAGATTTCAAAAAATAAATAAAATTATAGCAACAATTAGGTTTATTCAATTAACAATTATTAGTTGCTTGCAACATCGGTATTAATTCCGTAAATTGTTTATCACAATATTAAAATGTTTGAATACAGTATATTACTTATGCTGAAAATGCAGCACGCACAGCAAACAAAAATATGTGAACCTCTTTTGGGCTCTTGGATTGAATATGATTACAACTCAATGAAGGAGTAAGCTTACCACTGTCATATGTTTTAACCGTTGTCTCGGTAATGATGATAAAATGGCGTGACGGCACTTTTTACAAAATTCTTAATAAGTATTCAAATGAGCATTTAGTAATAAATTAAATTTGTGAATTGTAAATTTGTGAACAATTAATACATTATGTTTTAAATTTGTAAAGCGTAGATTTGTGAACAATTAATACATTACGTTTAGCGTAGTTTAAATTTGTAAATTGTAAATCTGTTAACTGTGGTGAAGCGTCGTTGAAATCGATTCAGCCAACAATTCATGGGCGGACGGGGTTATCAACAAACGTTGAAATAAGACTAACCTGGATTGTGACAAAAAAACGTTGAATGCAGGCGATGAACTGGTCCAGGATTATCTTAGCGTTCCAGCCAACAGCAGCACCGACCTCGTGGCCGAAATTGATAATGGAACAGGCGCTCCTTGTCACAAACTGGCAAGTTCAAAATGGCATTCCAGAAAGGAGTTGCGGGTCCAAGTTATTAATTATGGTGTTACTTAGGAGACCCAAATAAGAAGTCGTCTAAAAACGGCATCTAAGAATGGCGTTTAAGAATGACGTTAAAGAGCTAATAAGAAAAGGGAAATTACTAAACTTGAATATCAAACAAAGTAGCGCAGGCATACATGATTTTAGTTATTAGCTCACAAACGAAGTTAATTAATAATCGGTGCAATAGCACGCGAAAATGCCTTTGTAGAAGCAAGTTACTTCAACCGAATGAGAAAATCTAATGCCCGCTAAGCGATGGAATAGCTGCCCGCTGGCGCGGAGAGATAACAAGTGAATTTCGGAAAAACCAAAACCAGCACTCTTGCGTGAAACAAGATTTGATATAATTTGAAATACAGCGAATTATAACTTAAGTGAAAATATACAGGCTGGCTCGGAATAGATGAATAAATGACGAAACAAATAGCCGGAGCTAAAGATTTGTTTCATGGTCCTAATAAGTGTTCTGCGATGGCAGATTTTTGTATGTTTCCAAGTCGTGTGTGGCTCTGGTATTCTTTTATTCTACATCGAATCCTTCTTTCCGTTTTTTCGATGTAAAATTTGCCACAAATACATTGGTGCTGGTCAACGCCTTCTGTCTGTAGCCTGGGTAAAGAATCTTTGTTGGAGGGGATCAATTGTTCGACCTTTCTTATTGTACCGTACCATAGCGGACCCCGATGTTTTTCTTATCTAAGACCTTTCTTATTCTGTCGGTTACTCCAGCGATGAGACGGTTGCCGCCTTAGTAACACATAAAAGATAGCTCTACAAAATCAGTCAAACCATAAATAAGCTTCACTTGAGCAACCGAGCGGAAAAACGACAATTCCCAATAACATACAAGATCTGCATGAGCAGCCAACCATAACGACTCCTCGGTGTATAACCAGGAGCAAAAGGCACCAACATTGGTCTTTAGAAAACTTCTGAAGAAGTTGACAGCATGAGCAGCGAATCTACCATTAGGGACAACGACCGTAAAAGCATGTATTCCCCTGTCTCTAATCTACTTTTTCATGTAGTCTAGGCGCTACCGCATGCCACTTGTCAAGTTTTATGTCCCCTAAGTTTTATTAGTGGCTTTGTTAGATACCTTTAGGAGTATTAAAAACAATTGGTCACATAGTCCAGATCATGGTCGTTTGGTCGCCATATTTAACAATAGCCGCCATATTGCTTGGTCTTTTGTTAAGTATATCTCCGTACCCAGTGGTCCGATTTTAATTTTTTAAAGTTAATTTACTTCTTTTTCGAAGATAAACAAATCTTGTAATAACAATTTTTTTGGTAAACCTTATAGTTTCTGAAGTATAACGTGGTTTTGAAAAAAATATGAACAATTGCGTGTTTTCAGGTAAAAGTAACAAAGTGGAATTAAAGAACTAACATTATGTTTTTCAAGTACAAAAAATGTGTATTTACTAAGTACTCTTAAACAGATACGTCGGAGTGGATAATACCGAGAGAAATCGATAACATAGTACAAAAAAATTTAAATAAAGATTGTAAATATTTCAAAGATTAAACACTTCAACAGAATTGTTTATGAGGGTTTTTGCATAGAGCGAATCTTCTCAATATTTTCGGCTACACTTAAATTTGATACCAGAGGATACCCAATTGCATAGCGACGTAGTGAATTCAACGAGAAATATTTGTCCAGTGAAATGCACATTTCAATTAGTAAGATGAAAAGTTTACTTATACAGCACCTTGGTGACAGTATTTATTTTACTTACGCAAAGAATCCTTCTGTATCACAAATGATATGTAACTCTGATTCTATTAAAGAATGCGCTGAAACCATGAGCAGTGGCATAAAAAGCTATGATTTTGGTTTAGAAAATACAGACTGCGACGAAAAAGATCTATTTAAATCGTTTATTTACTAGCAACATAGTATTGTACATTTTCGTCATAGAAACAAAATATGAAAAGCTACTCATAACTCCCAAGGGACTACAAATAACGTTTTAGCAACCATAAAATGAGGCAATCCTTCATGTTACTTACATATTCTAATTTTAAATGTTATTATGACATTTTGAAATTTCATACTATTCTTACTAATATGCTAGTAAATAAAATATTGTATGCACCGCGGGAGATATTCATGTTTTTTACCTTCGGTTGACTTACAGGCTGAGGGCCTCTAGCCCCATGCGAACCTCAGGAAAAAACATTTTTAGACGACCACGTATGAAAGTAACATTATCGCGACAGCAGCCTACTACAGAAAGTTGACAATTTCATACACTAGCACGATATTATATCGTGCTAGTCATATCGTAACGGCACAAAGTTATTCAAATCATGGCCTGCTTAATTGTGTGACAAACGTCACTTTGACGTTTGTCACACAATTCAGCAGACCGTGATTCAAATAATCCAGACGCTTTTGCTTTATTCGTTGCTCTGCTTCCAACAAGCCCTAATTTTTTACAATTGTACCAATAATAATATAACGATCAATTTTGCAAACGAAATAAAAACAATTCTTAAAAATAGAATTTACTTTGAGTGGTCGTCTAAAAAATAGTGTTCATAACTCGCCCGAAAGTGCAAATATCTGTGCTCGTGTTTTAGATCCACTCGGGCTTCGCTTCGCTACGCCCTCGTTTGTCTAATCAACACTCGCACGATATTTGCTACTTTCGACGCTTGTCATGAAAATAACTAATTCATATCTCTCCTAATGCATAAATATCTATTACAGCAGCAAAGAACTCTTGATCAAAATTTTTTTCAGCTATGTTTTTTTGCTACCAGACTTCTCTCTAAGTACCGTTGAAATATCTAGCAGTTTTCAGATACTGTTTTATCTAATACACAATAGCATTAAGAGCAGAGAAACAGCACGTTGGATTGGCACAAACTATTCATGAAATGACTCGCTCTAAATTATTACTTAAGATTATGAACCGTCTTGGAATGACTATTAGTTATGATGCGTTGGAGAAACATAACGGGGTACTTGCTTCAAGAATATAAGCAGCAATGGACAATTTTGATTACCAAGAGCAAACCCTTTCCGATATTAGAAGCACCCATGATACAGTGTTGCTCATCTTTCAAAATGAAAGTAAAACTGTTACAGAGAGCGACATCAACCTACAGAAAACTTTTGACAAAAATGAATGCGTTCCTTTCACAGTCTCCTGCCATGTCAAGAGCTCAAATCTTTTAAAAGACCAACGCAAAGAGGGGAAACCAGCAAGAATTTTATAGTGGCACGTAAACCTAACCTTGACCTGCTAGCTTCATCAGCAAGAGGACAGGATATGATCTGGACTGTATAGATATTTCGCAAGCAGAGAAAGTAATCCCGATAAATGTAAGATCCTTACCTGAAGTGCATTCAACAGTATGCTATCAACTGCAGATATTTCACAGACCATAACTGCTTTCTGCCCCACCCTGCGAGCGAATTCAGTCCAGTATATACGTGCATGAAAAACTTTTAAGAATGTCTGGAACCGTAATAAAAAGTCAGGATCCCTGTGGGCTGATGAAAGAGTGCACAGAATAGCTAGAGAAATACAACTGTTGCGACCAGAAGAATTTTCTAATATCTTTTTCGACTTAGGAGGTCCAAACAACCAAAGAAACAACCTGTAGAATATGAAGCACCAAATGACAGCACACCGCTTCCTGTGGATACTGAGGCTTACTGGGCCTCGTCTAAAACAAAGAATTGTTGCAATCATACTTTGTTAATTGGATGTTCCGGAAAAAAGATTCTGTTAACGCATCTTTTTTCATTTATCTTGGTGGAGTAGTAAAAGAAGGTCAGCCAAGATGCTTTACTATAAAGAATGGGATAATTGAAGATCCTTATTTTGGAATTTGATCATCAAGAAGCAGATGAAAGGATTCTAACCCATATTTTTCACATGACACTTACTTCAAAAGTAAGCAACGTGTTTATTTGTTCTACTGATACCCATGGCGCATAGAATACAAGGTGTAACGTTCCGCAGAGTGGATGCATTGTGGGCGGAGCCTCAAATTCAACCAATACGAAATGCACCCGCAAAGAGCACGAATGGTAGTACTGAAGTGTATTGTTGAAGACGCTGTCTATATCAAATTCGAGGTTAGGTTTTGCGTCAGTTTATGTCAGACTGACGAAAAACCTAACCTGCTAACCTCGAATTTGATATCGTCTGACAGTGTCAGCAACAATATACGATCGCGGTTCGCGGCCATGGTTACGCCATGATCGCGGCCATGATGGATTTCTTGAGTAGGCGCATTGTGGATTGGTTGACATCTCCCCTCTACTTTCTGAATAACTGCGCATCTCTGGGAACGTTCCACCTTGTATTCCTTACACCATGCTGATACCGATGTTTTTGTTAGTGCACTCTGTCACTACCAACAGAAGTGGTAAAGTTTAGGACTTAAAGAACTTTGGATTGACTTTGACGTGGGAAAAACCTCGCGGTACATTCCACTTCACTCCTTTGCTATTGAAGGCAGAGTTCCGCTTACTTTTTTAACAGCTTTACCAGCTATACATACATTCTTTAACCGTCTGCGACACCACAAGTTAAGTCGGTACGAAGTTGGCAGTTTTGAAAGAAGCAGAATCATGAGCGAAAGACCTGTATTAGATTTTGGCAAAGGGTCACTGCAACCAGAAGAATTTTTGGTTCGTGCACTAGCCTTAAGCTTAGGTACAATGGATAAATTACGTATCCATAAGTTCCATCACAAAAAATTACAAAACTTTCAAGATTTGGCCCCTACCTCAAGATCTATCCGTCTTCACATAAAAAGAAGCTACTTGCACTGTTACAAATGGAGTCATGCTTTAGAAGCGTCTGAGAAACTCAATCCGTTGGACTATGCTTACATAGAGATAGAAGGTACTTTAACTCCACATGTGACAGATAATCCAGTAGACCCTGAAGATTTTCTAAAGCCCTGTAATTGCCAGATATGCTTCGAAGAAACTGTATGTCCCTGTAGAACATTGGAATTAATGTGCTGTGACTTTTATAAATGTAAAAGCCTTGTTTTAGACCAATGCGAAAACCCTCATAAATAATTCTGTTGAAAGTGTTTATCTTTGAAATATTTAGAATATTTATTTTAATTTTTTTGTACTATGTTATAGTTTTCTATCAGTATTATCCACTCCGACGTATCTGTTTAGAGTACTTAGCAAATGCACATGTTTTTGTACATGAAAAAAACACAGTTTTAGCTCTTTAATTACACTTTTTTACTTTTACCTGAAAACTCTCCATTGTTCAATTTTTTTTTTCAAAACCACGCCATACTTAAAAAACTACGAGGTCTACCAAAAAATGTGTAATTACAAGATCTGTTTATCTTCAAAAAAGGAATAAAATGAGCTTTAAAAAAAATAAAACGGACCACTGCGTACAGAGATATACATAAACAAAAAATCAAGCAATATGACGGCCATTTTTAAATATGGAAACCAAACGACCATGGTCTGGACCATGTAACCCATTTTTTTAATACTTCTAAAGGTGTTTAACAAAGCAGAGCAATAAAACTTAGGGGACATAGAACTTCACACGTGACATGGGCTAGTGCTCGCACTAGTACTATCGGAATCTGAAGTCATTTAAAAATTCCAAAAAAAGCGAACACACATTGGATAAACAATTAACTAATTCAGATACGACTCCACTTTACGAAGTTAGTGAAAATCTAGTAGTCTTATTCACAAGTAAAAATCGAGTGCTCGGTCCGTCGATCGTGTAAGTTTGCTTTATTTGTTTTATTTATTAAAAGTTTTTAGTTCAACTTGAACAGTCGTTTCTTGAATTTGCATTCGAGGAGAACAACATAAATTAACAAACTATTTAAAATACAACATTTTAGATTTCCAAGTTACGCCACCAAACGCGCCTTTCTGTTTGACATGTTGGATGTGAGAGGTTTGAAAGGCAGGAACTGACAGAGACAGAAACTACTTTATTTATTCCTTTTGTTTCCATACTGTTAGTGTTTAAAACCTCAACAGTACTTACACATAGCATTTCTGGTGCGTTTTACACAAACTTCCGATGCTTGACATTCCACTGCAACCTCGTCTCTGCACTGAGCGTTCTGAGTCAGGCAAAAGTAACACTTCAAACATGACGCTAAAATAGAAATAGTAACTGTTTAAGTTTTAAAAATGATATAAATTAATAAACCTTGCCTCTATGTGAAAATATTATTAGCAGAGCAACGAGAACCGTTCCGCCGTTTTTCATTGCTTCCGTGTTAAACCTCGCATCCACTTAATTTATTTTTATACATTACATGCATAACGACTGACTGATACCATTTGTTGAAGATTCCTTTGGCATAGAAGCGCCACACTGATCGATAATCCATGCGAATTCGTTTCAGTCGTACCAGTTGCTATCATCCATAAGGAAACAGATTATTTGATTTTTTAAATTAAGCTGCCTGGAATAGTGTTGATTAGATTTGTCGCTTACACAAACGTCATACCTGAAAGTGCTTTGTGGTTGCTACTAAAAGGTGAATTAATCAGGCGACTAGATGTGGTTTAAAAATGTAATTTAGCTTAAGAACAGTTTTTTTTATCGCCTAGGTGCATTCATCCTGTTAACATATTTTCATTATTAAACTAGCAGAGGATTCCCTTCTTTGCACAGCATACTATATTTTTATAAAGAAACACTGAGGTATGTTTCCCAGGAGGTTGTACGATGGTTTTGAAGGCTTTTAATTTGTTTTCATTATTAAAATCTCAAAGTGGGCTGTGGAATTATTTTGTCAAAAAATTCTGTTGGCAGTCGTGGTAGTAAAAGTCACATTGGCATCTTATATCTGTCAGTTTAAGGTTATGTCAGGATTGTCATTGCAACAAATACAAACATTCTAGTTAAATATATAAAAATGTTAGTAACTAAAACAACTACAGCTTTTCAAACTGATTTGCTGCATTTTCCATACACAGCACCACCTAGTGCTCGGCATTAAACATCGTGTAAAAGTTTATCTATCAAAATTGTATAGGTTATATTATTAAGTAGCTTTACTCATCACTGCCAACATAAATTAATTTTTTTTAATCCACAGCCCTCTAGAGTTTAAAAGTTTTCGATCATACGGTATTATAAACTGTTTTAGTAATACACAATAGCTGGATGTTCAGATATCGATTTTAAAAAGAAATACAGCAGCTATTTTTGTTTTTATATGTTAAAATTAACAATAACAAGAGGTTAAAATTCATATATTTCGACACCTGGTATCTTCTTCAGTAATTAAAACATTTTATCTACGACCACTACTAAAAGTAGGCCTTTTAGCGTTAGCTTGTTTCACTAAAAGTGACGTTTTATAGTTTACCATGGTTAAAGAAATCAGCTGTTTATTTTTAGCCCATGTGCTAAAAGTGAAGTGAGGTTATAAAACTACAATTTCGAACTGGAAGTGAAGTTGTAAAGTTATTCTAGTTGCTTCTTGCGTTACAGGTAAAGTGTTTTTGAAATAATTAAAGCGTTATGTAATGAATACAGTCAGATGTGGAGTATTAATAATTACATTTCGTAACTGACCTTGACTACTGTCATTCGTAAACATTCGCCCGCGCGGCATGGCCTACTGTTTATTATGACATAAATTAGAAGTGTCCTAGATGCAAACCTTTGTTAAATCGATATTTATGGATTAATAACAGTAAAATTAAGATCGTAGATAAAATATTGTACGCAACGCGTGCTAAAAGTCGTTTCATAATTTTCATGTCTCGTGCATAAACGTCGACTTTTAGCACTTGTTGCATAAATAGCTATTAAAAACAATTTTTACACGTTAAAATCTATGTATAAAAAACAAAGTATTACAAATTAAAAATAAGCAAGTGAAAGAACAAACCTTCTCACATTTTTATATTTACCTGTTAGTCAGTATTTAGAACTATTTTTTTACGACCACCTCTAAAAGTAGGCCTTTTAGCTCTAGCTTTTTTCACTAAAAGTGACATTTTATAATTTAGCGTGTTTAAAATGAGATCAGTTGTTCACTTTTAGCACATGTGTTATAAAGTAAAGTAAGGTTATAAAACTACAATTTCGAACTGGAGGTGAGGTTGTAAAGTTATGCTAGTTACTTCTTGCGTTAGAGGTAAAGTGTGTTTTAAATAATTAAAGCGTTATGTAATAAATAAAGTCAGATGTGTAATATTAAAATTACCTTTGATAACTGACTTTGACACTACTGGCTCCACAAACATTCCCCTGCGCGTCAAGGGCATCTCTTTATTATGACATAAATTATAACTGTCATAAATGCAAACCTTTGTTAAATCGACATTTATGGATTAATAACAGAAAATTTAAGGTCGTAGAAAAAATATTGTATGCACACTCGTGCTAAAAGTGTTATTGCACTCAACATGTTATGTTAATTTTCATGTCTCGTGCATAAACATCAACTTTTAGCACTTGTTGCATAAATAGCTATTATGAATGCATGGGTTATTATTTTTGGAATTCCACTTTTTATTTCACTTTGAACCAAGTGAAAAAATATTAAAAACCATAGTAATTTTAATATATTTCGTAATTTTAAATTTAAAAAAATTATTTTTGTAGATTATTAAAGTCAAGTTTATTGTTAAAATTTGCATGATTAATATTAAAGATAAATAAAAATCATTAAATCGTAAACAGTTTAATATTTAAATACGTTTCGCACAATTAAAATTGGCTTCTTCAGTTTAAGAATTATAAAAACATTATGTTGAAAGGATAAAATTGTAAAATTTACAAATCTGAAAAGTTATAGAGAACAATACGTTAGCGAACACGAAAAAATTTCCTCAAATATGTATACTTACGGTTTATTGGAGATCACTATTTCTTAACCATTATGACTTCTTTTTAAATATAAATAAGTGCGCAGAAGGCTTAAAACTGGAACTGTAACCTTGCATTATTTATCTAATAAACTTAGACATCCTGCATTCCTCAACATGAAAGCAGCCAAAATAGTAATTATGTGTATTTATAACAGTTTCTTATATGTCAAAATGTAAATTTAATCAATTAATTATTTATATTTGAAAAAAAGTAAGGATTAAGAAATAATGATCTCCAATACTTTAATAAACCGTAAGTATATATATATTTGAGGCAATTTTTTCGTGTTTGCTAACCTATTGTTCTCTATAACTTTTCAGATTTGTAAATTTTACAATTTTATCCTTTCAACATAATGTTTTTATAATTCTTAAACTGAAGAAGCCAATTTTAATTGTGCGAAACGTATTTAAATAATAAACTGTTTACGACTTGGTGATTTTTATTTATCTTTAATAGCAATCATGCAAATTTTAACAATAAACTTGATTTTAATAATTTCCAAAAATAATTTTTTTAAATTTAAAATTATTTGAAAAGTCAAATTTAACATATTACTAAAATATTTTGTAATATTATTTACCTGAAATTGTTGAACTATTGGCGTAACTTTTAAATTTCATTTACTGCAAAATTGATAGGCAATAGGGTTTTTTATTACTAAATTTTATGATTTGAGGTGACATCATTCATTTAGAAAGAGTTCAATTTTGGGGATAGTAGATGTGGGTTTCCAAAATATGGGATAGTAAATGTTATTTCTGCTCAATAATCTTCGTGGCCATTACGTTACATTATAAATTGTAAGAAACGTAATGTTTTTATGCCTTTTACTTCAATTCTCATCCTCTAATGTCTAAGAGGTTGAGAGTTGATTTTGTGATTTTCCGATGTTTTTCTTTATTTGAATCTTGAAACTTAACTGTGCTAAATTTTAATTATCTATAATGACTACTACAATTTTTCACGCTTAGGTGTTGTTAAAGGTAACATTTTTCAATTTTTCGCTTGATTGGGAGACAAAATCCTATAATTGTGCCAAGTATCTACGTCGTCTGAAAGTGGCCAGGATTTTTGGACATGCAAACATAAATACAATTTTATATACACCGGGTATTCCACGACGTAAGGTCCATACTTCGCATACGTAATAATCAGGTCAAACTAAGTAACAAATTATAATAAAGCTCTGTTCTAAAACAAACTGTCTCCAAAATACAAGGCGAAAAGTTTTATTGGAACTTAAATCATTTTAAATGTGTTCGAAATTGCCACGGTTATGTTCCAAATACAATCTCACTCTTCTTAAAAGCAATGTAGCTAGTTATTCTGAGTAGCAGGTTGTCATTTATAATTAATTCTACCACCCCAGGAATTGGCCTCCTACGATCCTTTACATTTCTGAAGGTATTGGTAATGGATACACTATTTTTCATATAGCTCCAAACAAGATAACCTAGACATATTAAATCGGGAGATCTAGCTGGCCAAGGGTGCTCTCTCGTCTACTAATTATCCGATTTTCAAACTGTTTGTTTAAAATGTATCTTGCAAGAATAGGGAAGTGAACAGGAACACCATCATACTGGTACTACATACTTTGCCTGACTACCAGAAGTACGTCTGCCAACATATGTCTCAAATGCTCTTCTAAAAAATTTAAATACCTATCAGTGGTTAAATCTTTCTCAAAGAGGAAAGAACCAATGACCTGGTAGTTAATAACTCCACACCACACCTTCACAGACAACCGACGCTGAAAATTCGACTTTTTGGTTTCATATAGATTTGTCAAATACCAAATATAGCTACTTCATTTAGCCATTTTTTGTGATTTTTGCTTCGTCTATGAGAGTAAAATTTTATTATCTAGACCAGTGATTCCCAAAGTGGGCGATATTGCCCCTTGGAGGGCGCTGGAACGACCCAGGCGATAGTAGTCTCGGGTGTATTTGGGGGCCGGTGAATAAAAATAAGAGGGCGGTGAAAGCTTAAAGAAGAAAGAGAAGATAAGAAGAATTTGAAAAACCATTCGTACATATTTCATCTGTTGTGTAACATAGTGTAACATTATTTTCCAAATAAACACACAAAATGCAAGTTACAGATTTATTTATTCCATGAAGACTATTTACCATTATTAAATGTTCTTATTCTTCTTCATACCATTTATTACTTTATTTATTCAGTCTGTTTAGTCACCGTTTCTTTAATTTTACTTTATCACACCCTTTCATACAACCATTATAATAAAAGGTTTTATCCGCCTTTTCATTGTCTAAAATACCTACATGGGATGGTATACAGACAAATGTGATTTCATTTCCCTGTGAATCTAACTGGGATAACTGCTCTTTTATTTCTTGAGCTATTGGATTTGTAGGGTAGTATTGTTGTAGGATTTGTAGGGTAGCATTGTTATAGGGTTTGTAATGAACTCAACGAGTCTGTACAAATGACGTATGATGATCCTCGGTGATTTGTAGTATACACCAAGACTTGTAATATTGCATATAGTTCTCCAGTGTAGATGCTGCATATTTCAGGTAGACGATAGCGGTACTCTTGATTGGGAGTTATCACTGCAGCTCCAACTTTTATACCGGATTTTGATGCATCAGTATATAGAAACGTTGAAGTTATATACTGTTCTTGGAGTTGGTAGAAGGCCTTGCGTATGATCAAGGGGTGGGTTTTGTTTTTGTGAAGTTCGGTGAGGGTATAGTTTATATTTGGAATATTTGAAAAGGTGGATAAAGCAGCTCGGGAAGCCACTACAACATCAGAGTCAATTCCTGCACCTGATGTTTACATAAGTACTGATGTTAAAAATTACATAAAACAAAAAGTGCACCAAATCTGGCAAAACGAATGGGATCAGAGTGCAACAAAGCTCAAGGAAATTATGCCTAACATAAATCACACTCTGATACTACCCGAAGACAAAAAAACACAGGGAATAGCAACACGGATCAGAATAGGTCATACAAGATACACCCACAGTTACCTCCTTACAAAAGAACCACAACCTACATGTGATGTATGTCAACTTCCGGATACCATCAAACATATCATTATAAATTGTCGAAAATACGCACAACAACGAACAAGATATAATATCCCTAACAATGTGGTGGAAGCACTTGGTGGAAACCTCGAAAACCTACAACGAACTATAACTTTACTAAAATACATAAATGTATATAATAAACTGTAAATAAAACTGTACAAACTCCCTAATGACCCATAAGTGGTCGATGTGACATCACCAAATAAAAAAAAATAAATGAAGGGCTTTTATTATTCAAATTTGCTTTTACTCAAAATACAGGTTACAAATTCAGAAAAGATTTGTTTATTTTAAAAATATAATTTTCTCTAGCAATAATAATTTATACAAAATTTCTATATGGTATATTTTATTATAACATTTCATAATTTACTTTTTCAGATAATCATTTGAATTTGGCTTTCACTTTAGTTATTCCGATCATAGGCGCCGAGTTAATGGGGACCGCCAGACCCAGGCCCCACATGAAATGATAGACATGGGGCTGGGCCCCACATAAAATTCCTGTGTTTAAATTCAAAATACATTTTTTATGGAGTAACTTTGTTGATAGTTGGAGTTGTCTTTTGCCTAGTTTATTTTTATATTTTATGAAGTAGAATGTGTTTTTGTTTTCACAGAGAAATATTTAAGTTGTTTGTAACAAGAGATCAATAAAAAAACCAATTAGGGTAGGCTGTGATATGTGCTATACGTTTGGCAGTACTGAAGTGTATTGTCAGTCTATGTCAAATTCGAGATTAGTAGGTTAGGTTTTGTTTGTTGTTTGACACAGACTGACTTAAAACTTAACCTGCAAATCTCGAATTTGACATAGACTGACAATACGCTTCAGTACTGCCAAACGTATAACACATATCACAGCCTACCCTAATTGGTTTTTTATTGATCTCTTGTTATAATGTGTTTGTGAATAAATCTGTTTAGCATACCTATTTATATTTTTTTCTACTCCCGCATGTATATATTCTGTTTTCTTCACAATCTACAGAATGGATATGTAGGCAATTGTAGTTAACTGAACGTATATGATTTCATATCCACACAAAGGTGGATATGAAATACACCAATCACAAACCACGTTAGTCGTGATTACCTAGGCAACTTTCATTAATTGTTTGTTTTGCAATGGGCATGCCCTGCTGTGCCCTGTTTGTGGCAAACGTGATTTTGTTGTAAGATATCTTATTAATTAGCGTTGAATAAATTTTCTTTTAATTTTCCATTCTTTTCCATTGATAGGTCGTAGAAAAAATACACTGTACAACTCGAGTGAAATGTCCATATCCACTCTCGTTGTACAAACTACTATTTCAAATTTTCCGGGGGAGGGCCCCCGGACCTCCCTGATGGGGAGAGTACTCCGTACCCCCCCCCTCAACTCCCCGGTGAATATCCAATGGCCCCACATGGAATTTTACGAAGTCGGCGCCTATGATTCCAATTGTCAGTTAATACCTACAAATTAAAATCTAAGCTCTGATGTTACCAAACAACTATCCTAACTAAATCAACTTATATGCTCGAACCGTTTTAATAAACTATTCGCAATTTAACAGTAACTGTATCTAATGTATCATTCATTAAACAATTCTCTAATATTTATGTTTTACTTTTAATGTATAAATCCTTCCTTGTACTTTTTAATTGCTAATTAATTTATCCTTTCAGAATAATTTCCTACCTAGAAATACTCTTATAGATAATTTATTATCAGTCTCAAGAAGCTACCACTACAATATCTTTCTGTTTGTTCTGTTAAAGAATGTAGTTTTCCGGGGAGCGCTAAGTAATTTTTTTTCTGAAAAGGGGGCGGTAGGCCAAATAAGTTTGGGAACCACTGATCTAAACTGAGGTTTTGAAAGATCCATCTGCAAAATTTCATAAGGTTATTATAATCTGTAGGCTAGAACGAGTTGGGTACGAAAAGGGTGAAAACCATGACGTTTAACTCTTCTGCAAAACTTTATTCTCCTGATATTAACTTGTGCAAATATCCGCCAAATAGGGGTGCAAGAGTTATATAATCTATTAGTCGAAAAATGTTATACTATTCGCTTACTGCTTGTTGTATTGGTCGCCCAATTGACGTTTGTAGGGAGGTTTCGTGTTCACGTAAATAATTATCCACACCCGAAAAAACTGGTTGGTCCGGAATTCTCCTATTTGGAATTGTTCGGGCATATTCTCGGATTGCCGTTCTTGCATTTCCATGGCAAAACCCGAATATGGACATGTTATTGTGTTGTGAAAGTAGACATTGTTGACTGTATATAACCGTAAGAATCTCAAAGACATTTATCACTTTTTTGTTGTTGAGGGTGAGTCATGTTCACTCGCACTTAAACCTGAATAGACCTATTGTGCTACCTCCACGTGATGAGTGTGCATATGTTTTGTGCGTAATATTGTTAATCTACCAGTCTTCAGAAGAGAGCGACGTAAATTGTATCCCCAATGTTGAATGGTCATCCGGTACAGTACCGATCCGCATACTTAATTTTAGTTTAAAAATTTATCTAGCCATAATTGCAGTCTATCTTTGTTGTGCTGCTCATTTTCGTTATGTCTTTCTCGTTGCAGTTATCAATTTTCTATGTTCACAATAATTTTCGGACAATCTGTATATTCGTATGATACCTATAATGATATAATATTCACGAATTAGAGTATTAGATATACGGGTACAAAGAAAACTCGTGTAATTACCATGACTTTTTCAGTTTAATAATGATAAAAATTCAAGTGTCAAATTTAACCGCCGTTATAAATGTGTCAGAATTTAATCGCTTCTGAATAATATTGAGATCATTATCAAAGGTGCGTCACCAACTTAATTTGATCTATTTATTCAGGAAATAAGCATGCCGAATATCCCGCGTGCATGGAATGTAGCTTGAATAAATTTTAGCGATTTTCTGTTAAACTGTCTTGCTCTGAAGAAATATATCGCCCAAATTTGCAGCCCAAAAATCCCTCATGCTACACACTCGGAATTTTTATGGCGCCGCAAATTTACTTGACAAAGTACCTTCTGACAGAAAAGTCAAAACTTAATCGGCTATTTTAATGCACTTGAGATATTACTGATAAATAAATTATAAGAAAACTGCTTATCAAAATGGTTAGCGACGAATGATGCAGGAAGTAAAAACATATATACCAAGCAAAACTACAAGTGCAAACAGAAGTTAAAGGTATAAAAAATCAATTATGGGATGAAAAATTTAGCGAAATGAATATACTTATAGGCGATTTTAGCATGAGAGAATACAGTTTGGAAGTAGTTGATAGTTTTAAGTATCTAGGTACGACGATTACGAAATACAATTAAGAAATCATCTGTAAAGAGCTTTATACGGAACTTCTCCCGCAAGTGGAAGTTTTGAAACTAAACATTTTAAAAATGGCAAAAGAGAAAACAATTTTTTAAGGTCTATGTTGGCCCTTTTTGTAAAGGGTAATAACCTTAGCTATGTGCAAAATATTCATCATCATCATCATCAATGGATATACGCCTCTCCAATATTTTTCCACTCATTTCTATTGCTCGTTTTTTCCATCCACTGCACTCCCGTCACTTTCTGGACATCATCTCTCCATCGTGTTTTTTGTCTTCCCGGGTTCCTCTTGGTTGTCCGTGGTCGCCACTCTGTCACGTTCCTGGTCCATCTTCCGTCTCCTGTTCTCATCAAATGTCCAGCCCATCTCCACTTCTGTCTTGCCACATATTCTGCCACATTTATCACCCTTGTTTTTCTTCTAATCCATTCGTTCCTCTTTCTGTCTTGCAGCCTTACATTCAGCATCGATCTTTCCATTTTCCTCTGTGCAATCCTTAATTTCTCCATTATTCCTTCATTTAAGCTCCACGTTTCTGCTGCATAAATCATAGTTGGTAAGACACACTGGTTAAAAACTTGAGTTTTGAGGTGTTGTGAGAAGTTGGATTTAAAAGCACTACTAAGTTTTCCAAATGCTGCCCATCCCAATTGTATTCTTCTTTTTACTTCTATTTCCTGATTGTTTTTCTCAAAGCATATTTTTTGGCCTAAGTAGGTATACTCGTTGACCACTGTCACTTCCCTTTCGTTATTAAGCATAATTGGCATAGCGTCGTTCATATTTGACATAATATTCGTTTTGGACGCATTGATATTTAGGCCGTAACTTCTTGCCGAGTTGTTCAGATCTAGTATCATTTTTTTCAAGTCTTCCATATTTTCTGCGAGCAGCACAATGTCGTCTGCGAAACGAAGATTGTTCAAATATTCACCATTTATATTAATACCGATGTTTTCCCATTCTAATGTCTTAAAAATGTCTTCTAATGCGTTTGTGAATATTTTGGGCGAGATTGTGTCTCCTTGTCGGACTCCCCTTTTAATGTTGATTGGCTCTGTTCCGCCTAAGATTTGAACTGTCATTGTTGCTTCGTCATATAGGTTTTTAATCAGTTGTATGTATCTGCTATCAATGCGGCATCTTTTGAGGGAGTTTAAAAAGGCCCACTTTTCTATCGTATCGAATGCCTTTTCAAAATCGATAAAAGCCAGATACATTGGTTTGTTGTACTCTTGAAGTTTTTCTATTGCC